>PVLC010010686.1:0-31032 GCA_004027655.1 Graphiurus murinus | reverse complement strand
CTCTCTCCTCTCTCTCTTCTCTCTCTCCTCTCTCTCCTCTTTCTCTCTCTCTCTCTCTCTCTCCTCTCTGTTTCTTCTCTCTCCTCTGTCTCTTCTCTCTTGTCTCTCTCTCTCTCTCTCTCCTCTCTCTTTCTCTTCCCTCTTCTCTCTCTCTCTCTCTCCTCTCTCTCTCTCTCTCTCTCTCTCTCTCTCTCTCTCTCTCTCTCTCTCTCTCTCTCTCTCTCTCTCTCTCTCTCTCTCTCTCTCTCTCTCTCCTCGCTCCTCTCTCCTCTCTCTCTCTCTCTCCCACAAATCCTCGTTCCTAGTAGCTCTCTGCCTCGGTTGGTCTCCAGTGGCCTCACACCCTCAACCCACTGCCCATGCTTCTTCTGAGGAAAGCTAGCTGAGTGATGAATCAAAATGATTTCTGCACCAAAAGCCTTTGTGTTGATGTAGAACGTATACCAAGGAGCCAGGCGTGGTGGCACAAGCCTGTAATCCCAGTACTTGGGAGGCTGAGACACGAGGCTTGCAGGTTTGCCGCCAACCTTAGCAATTTAGTAAGACCCTGTTTCAAAATAAAAAGTAAAAAAGAGCTGGGGTAGAGCTCGAAGTAGAATGCCCCTGGGTTCAACCTGCAGTACAGAAGAAAGAAAGAATACCAAGGGAATGACTCGCCTAAGTGCCAAACGCGGCCAGTGTCAGGTGGTTTGTCACAGGCGAATGTGAGGCCTCCCGATCGATGGTCGATCGCTCACTTCCCAAACCCTCTCCCAGGTGTCGAGGCGAGGCGTGTCCTTGGGTCTCTGCTCCTCTGTCTCCTCTCCACAGGTGATCTTGTCCTCTTATGGCTTCCCCATCACCTGTGGGCGACCTCTCCCGGAGCTCAGGCAGGGTAGCCAGCCAGGACGGCACAGGGCGGTAGGACGCGGCCTGCCAGTGACTTGAGGGTGGGATGCGTAATCTGATCACATCCGTCCAGTGTGTAATGCCCAGTGACCGATGTGGGGTCTGACCCCCCAACCCGGACTCTCTAGACCCCTTGGCCTCCGTTCTGTTAGGAGCCTGTCTCCGCTCGGGGTGCTCCCCTCGGCCCATGCCGGGGAGCCGCTGCCCGCACTCCCCACAGGCACTGGGCCTGGGCTTCCGCGCAGAGCGCGTCCTGAACAGTGCTCAAGCCCACCTCGCCGCCTCCCCACCCCCACTACTGCCTCCCGGGGCCTATTAGCAATTCCTGCCGCGAGGACGTTTCCTTAGGATCTTAGTTTTTCTGCTGAAAATTGGGAGTGTTGCCCCCTGCAGCCCACCCTCTGCATTGCAGCCCAGTCTCTCCCTGTTAAGAGCCTGGTTGTGCTCAGAATCACCTCATGTCCTTGGTGTGACATCCGAGGGAGGGCCTCCTCCATCTAACTCTATTGTACCTTAGCCTCACCTGTAGCCTCCTAGATAATGCCTTTTCTGCTTTGAAATGTATTTATCCTCTTATAGTGTGTGTGTGGGGGGTACTGGGTATTGAAACCAAGGGCATTTTACCTCTGAGCTACACTCCCAGCCCTTTTTGTTTTGGGGTTTTGTTTGTGTGTGTGTGGGGGGGGGGGAGTACTGAGGATGGAACCCAGGGGCATTCTACCTCCAAGCTACACCCTCAGCCCTATTTTTTTATTCTTGATTTTGAAACAGGGTCTCACTAAGTTGCAGAGGGCCTCACAAGCAGCTGAGGCTGGCCGTGAACCTGTATCCTCTGGTCTCAGCCTCCTAAATACTGGGATTACAAGCGTGCACCACCACGCCTGGCTCAGGTTTTTTTTTTTTTTTTTTTTTTTTTTTTTTAACATGGTTGTGCTAGATTGCTGAAAGTCTCACTACATTACTAAGGCTGTCCTCAAACCTAGAAAGCCTCATAATTAATGGGCATTGGCTACTCAGAAGCCACAGTGGTGGGGGAAAATTAGCCCTAAACACAGCTCTTGTCTTACCTAACAAAGTGTAAAAGCATACCCTAAATGGATCAAACTATTTCCAAGTAACTTCATCCCAAAATGAAATTCAAGAATATTTACAGGAGTTGGTATGGTGATACACACCTGTCATCCCAGTACTTGGGAGACTGAGACAGGAGGATCACAGGTTCGAGGCCAGCCTCAGCAATTAGTGAGAGTCTGTTACAAAATAAAAAAGAATAAAATAGGACATGAGGTGTAGCTTTGAGGTACAATGCCCCTGGGCTCCATCCCCAGTACTCCAAAAAAAAAAAAAAAAGGAAAAGAAAAAAAAAGACCAGCCACAGCAACTTAATGAGACCCTTAGTCCTCAGCAACTTAGCGTAGCCCTATTTTAAAATGAAAAATAAAGTAGAACTGGGGTTATAGCCCAGAGGTAGAATGCCCTTGGGTTCAATCCCGTGTGTGTGTGTGTGTGTGTGTGTGTGTGTGTGTGTGTGTGCTATTTACAGGTATACACAAAATATCCAGCGTTCACAAGGTAAAACTCACAGTAGATGACATCTAACAAACAAACAAACAAAAAGACATTCAAATAAGTAGGAAAATATAACCCATAGTAAAATATACGAAAATAAATAAATATAAACCTACCTAGAAATTACAGACATAATAAATTTACTTGACAAAGACATTAAAAGAGTTATTATTAAATTCTATTCACTTTTTCAGGCATACAAAGTCTAACAGGATCTATCACCAGCAAAGCTCTCCTCAAAACTTTTGAAAGACATCCTTCAGGCAGAAGGCAAATATCACCAGATGGAGACCTGTATCGAGCAAGAATGCATAGCAGCAAAAAATGGTAACTACATGGTAAAACATAAAGGATTTTATTCCTCATTGTTTAAATATTCTTTAAGAGATAGCTGTTTAAGCCGGGCGTGGTGCCGCACGCTTGTAATTCCAGCATTTGGGAGGCTGAGACCGGAGGATCCGGGTTCACAGCCAGCCTCAGCTACCTAGTGAGGCACTCCGCAACTTAGTGAGACTCGGTTTCAAAATAAAGAATAAAAAATAGGGCTGGGGGTATAGCTCGGAGGTAGAATGCCCCTGAGTTCAATCCCCAGTACCGCAAAAAAAAAAAAAAAAAAAAAAAAAAAAAGAGAGAGAGAGAGAGAGATAGCTGTTTAAACAAAGATATGAACGTGTGTGTGTGGGAGGGGTTATGTATACATAGAGTATGTCAACAACAGCACAAAAGTTTGGAAGGGAAAAATCAAATTATAAGGTTCGTATACTATGTATCAAATGACCGAATATCACTTGATGGCAGACTGTGATAAGTTAAAGACGATACTATAAACCCTCAAGCCATCACTAAAATAACACAGCAAAGGGTTATACTTGATAAATCAACAGGAATAAAGTGAAATCATAAATTATTTTATCCAAAATTAGGTGGAAAAAGAGAAAAAACAAAGTACAGTTGAGACAAGGGGAAAATTAGCAAGCTGATAGAATTAAACTAAACCACATCAATAGTCACATTGCATGGACCAACTCTATTAAGAGACAAAGAACATCAAATTGGATAAAAAATGTAACATCCAACTATATGCTCCTACAATGAATCCCACTTTCAATTTTTGAAAAACCAAACTAAAAGTAAAAGCATAGAAAAAGATGTCATAGCCGGGCGTGGTGGTGCACACTTGTAATCCCAGCTTTTGGGAGGCTGAGACAGGAGGATCCGGGTTCGCGGCCAGCCTCAGCTACCTAGTGAGGCACTCCGCAACTTAGTGAGACTCAGTTTCAAAATAAAGAATAAAAAATAGGGCTGGGGGTATAGCTCGGAGGTAGAACGCCCCTGAGTTCAGTCCCCAGTACCGAAAAAAAATAAATAAATAAAAAATAGGGCTGGGGGTATAGCTCAGAGGTAGAAAGCCCCTGAGTTAAATCCCCAGTACTGCAAAAAAAAAAAAAAAAAAGAAAAAGATGTCCCTATGCTCACACTAATCAATAGAAAATTGGAGTTGCTATATTAATATCAGGCGTGGTGACACACACTTGTAATCCCAGTACTTGGGAGACTGAGACAGGAGGATCACAGGTTTGCGGCCAGCCGCAGCTGCTTAGTGAGGCCCTTTGCAACTTAGTGAGACCCTGTTTCAAAAAAAAGAATAAAGAATATGGCTGGGGGTATAGCTCAGAGGTACAATGCCCCCAGGTTCAACCCACAGTACCACAATAAAAATTTGAAAAAAAAACAAAGCAAAACAGCTGGGTATAGTGGTGCACACTTGTAATCCCAGTGCTTGGCAGGCTGAGACAGAGGGATCATAGGTTCGAGGCCAGCCTCAGCTGCTTAGTGAGGCCCTCCGCAACTTAGTGAGACCCTGTTTCAAAATAAAGAATAAAAAATAGGGCTAGGGGTGTGGCTCAGAGGTTAAAAAAAAAAAGAATAAAAACTAAAAATTGATAGGATTTCAGGGAGATACAGGCAAATCCAAACTATTAGACATTATATCAAGAATTGATAGAAGAACTCCTCAAATATTTTAAAACTAAATAATACACATCTAAATAACCCATGGGAGCTGGGCATGGTGGCGCATGCTTGTAATCCCAGCATTTGGGAGGCTGAGACTGGAGGATCCGGGTTCGCAGCCAGCCTCAGCTACCTAGTGAGGCACTCCGCAACTTAGTGAGACCCTGTTTCAAAATAAAGAATAAAAAATAGGGCTGGGGTTGTAGCTTGGAGGTAGAATGCCCCTGAGTTCAATCCCCAGTACCACAATAAATAAATAAATAAATAACCCATGGGCTAAAGAAAAAATGAAAATGGCAATTAGAAAGTATTTTAAGTTGAATGAAAATGAAAATACAACATTCAAAACGTTGGGAGACTGAGACAGGAGAATTCACAGATTCAAGGCCAACTTTGGCAACTCAGTGAGGCACTCAGCAACTTAGTGAGACTTTGTTTCAAAACAAAAATAAAATAGGGCTGGGAGTCTAGCTCAGAGGTAGAATGCCCTGGGTCCATCCCCAGTACCACAAAAAAAAAAAAAAAAAAAAAAAAAATTCAAGATGTGTGGGATTCTACTAAAGCAGTACTTACAGGAATTTTATAGCACCGTATACATATATATGCATATATGAAGAATATATATTATTATTTTCTATATATTATTATAATATATTAATATATTAGAAATTATAATGATGTATATTTTAGAAAAGAAGACCATTTCAAATCAATGACCCCAGCTTTCACCCTAAGAAACTAGAAAATAAGAAGAATGGGAACACAAAACACAAAAGCAAACAGAATGGAAATCAATAAAATAGAAAAGGAAAGAACAATACAGAAAAGCAGTGTTTTAAAGCTGGCTCTTTGAAGAATCAATAACATTGATAAACCTTTATCCAGATTGATTAAGGCAAAAAAGTAAGGAGACACAAATCGCTATATCAGGAATGAGTCAAACAGTAAGTTAATGAAGGAGTTCTGACTGTAGCCCAGTCCTGCTGCCCAGTAACACATTTACATAGACTCTATTTTGCAACTCTCTATATGAATTTGTAATATATTAAACAAACAAACAAAATGTGCAAAATATGTGTGTGTGTGTATGTGTGTGTGTGTGTGTGTGTGTGTGTGTAGTGTGTGTGTGTGGTACTAGGGATTGAACCCAGGGGCATTCTACCTCTGAGCTACAATCCCAGCCCTATTTTATTTTGAAACAAGGTCTCACTAAATTGCAGAAAGCCTCACCAAGTTCCTAAGGCTGGCTGCAAACCTGTGATCCTTCTGTCTCAGCCTCCCAAGTACTGGGGTTACAAGCATGAGCCACTATGCCCAGCTAAAACACTACCTTTTTTTTTTTTTTTTTGGTAGTACTGGGAATGGAACCCAGGGGCATTCTACCTCTGAGCTATACCCCAGACCTATTTTATTCTTTTATTTGGAAACAGGGTCTCACTAAGTTGCAGATGGCCTCACTGAGTTGCTGAGGATGGTCTCAAACCTTCAATCCTCCTGTTTCAGCCTCCCAAGTACTGGGATTACAAGCATGCACCACCATGCCTGGCTTAAAATACTATTTTTTTTTTTTTCGGTACTGGGGGTTGAACTCAGGGGCATTCTACCTCTGAGCTATACCCCCAGCCCTAATTTTTATTCTTTATTTTGAAACCGAGTCTCACTAAGTTGCGGAGGGCCTCACTAGGTAGCTGAGGCTGGCCATGAACCCGGATCCTCCGGTCTCAGCCTCCCAAATGCTGGGATTACAAGTGTGCACCACCATGCCTGGCTAAAACACTACTTTTTATTTGATAAATTACCTGACTTTTCAACATTAAAATAATTTTTTAAAATAGATTAATACATTCTATACTTTTTTTCCAAAGAAAAGTATTTGCCAAAAAGAAAATGAAGTCCTTATGGCTTGTGTTTCTAAGATGTTTTCTGTCTGGCAACATGCCTGAGTGCTTCCTGTATTCTAGCATTGGGCAGAGTTAGGCAGGACTGCCTCCTACGTGATAGCCTCCGGGATGTAACTACAGGGTTAATCAGAGCGATGGGGTGGGGTGGAGAAAAGACACTTCAACAGGCTGATCTTTCCCTTGGCCGCTCCAGTCTGAAGCGCAGCTGATAAATGAGTTCATCAACCACACAAAATAGCCTTTGTTTTATTCTGAAGCTTGCTGGCTTTCCACTGTTAGGAAAAGAAAAGAGGTAATATGGCTTGCCTCAACTTGCCCACTTAACCACTGGAGCTTTTTTCACTGTTGGGCTGACAACATAGAAAAGCAATTCCTGAGATTTGCCCTTATTTCACTTTACCTCTGACCCCCCCCCCCCATGCACACACACTTTCATTTGAAAATATTGAAACCTACAAAAAAGTTGGAATGAGCTGGGCGTGGTGGCGCACGCTTGTAATCCCAGCATTCGGGAGGCTGAGACCGGAGGATCCGGGTTCGCGGCCAGCCTCAGCTAGTCAGTGAGGCACTCCACAACTTAGTGAGACCCGGTTTCAAAATAAAGAATAAAAAATAGGGCTGGGGGTGTAGCTCGGAGGTAGAATGCCCCTGAGTTCAATCCCCAGTACCGCAAAAAAAAAAAAAGTTGGAATGTTTGTAGAGGTAACATCATATACCTTTTAGTGTACGTGCTGCGTGCACACGCTACTGGGGATTGAACCCAGGGACATTCTACCTTCAAGCTACACCCCTAGCCCTATTTTTTATTTTTATTTTAAAACAGGTTCTTGCTAGGTTGATGAGAGTTCCATTACTTGAGGACTTGCTGAGGCTGTCCTTGAACCTGTATCTTTCCTGTCTCAATCTCCCTCCCAAGTACTGGAGTTACAGGTGTGTGCCACCACCTGGTTCACTGTATACCTCTCACTTGGGTTCACCCATTGTCAACATTTTGCCACATTCTCTTTTCTTGGGGCATTCTTCTGAGCTACACCCCAGCCCTATTTTATTTTTTGTTTTGAAACAGGGTCTTGCTAAGTTGCTGAGGCTGGCTTTGAACCTGTGATCCTCCTGTCTGCACCTGGCACGCTGAGCTATTTAAAAGTAACTTACAATCATCATGATAACCTGGCACTCAGTACTTCCTCATGAAACCTAAGAGCAAGAACATGCTACTATAAAATTCACATTTAGCACTGATGTGATAATCTTTCTCTCTCTCTCTCTCTCTCTCTCTCTCTCTCTCTCTCTCTCTCACACACACACACACACACACACACACACACATACACATACAAATATTCAAATTTCCCCAGTTGTCTCAATTTTTTTTAGAACTGCTTTGTTTTGTTTGCTGATTCTAGACCCAGTAAAGTATCACAGGGGTATTGTCACATTGTTCAGCACTTTTTAACCCACACTAATTGTGTGTCTAAATTGACCTTCTCATGATTTAATAAATCCTGGAATCCACAAAAGCTATATTCTGCACTTAACCCAGAAGTAATAACTCTTTCTCCTTCCTTCCTTCCTTCCTTCTTTCTGGCACTGGGAATTGAACTCAGGGTCATTCTACCTCCCAGCTACACCTCCAACCTTCTTTTGTTATTGTTGTTTTGAAATAGCATCTCAATAGTTGCTGAGACTTGCTAAGTTGCTCAGGCTGGCCTAGAAACTTCGATCCTCCTGTCTCAGCCTCCCAAACACTGGGATTCCAGGCATGTGCCACCACACCGGGCAGAAGTTACAACTCTTAAAGTCAAGCTCTAGGTATCAGATACTTGATTCCAAAAGATGGAAGCAACTGTTTCATCAAACCAAATTTTGAGTAAATGACATAACATTTAGAAACGTCTCAGGGAAGCCAAATATAGTGGCACACTCTTGTAATCCCAGTACTTGGGAGGCTGAGACCGGAGGATCACAGGTTCAAGGTCAGTCTCAGCATTTTAGTGAGACTCTGTTTCAAAATAAACAATAAATAGGTCTGGAGGTAGAATATCCTTGAGTTCAATCCCTAGTACCATAGGAAGGAAGGGAGGGAGGGAGGGAGAAAAGGAGGGAGGGAGGGAGGAGGGGAGGGAGAAAGGGAGGGAGGAAGGAAGAAAGGAAGGAAGGAAGGAAGGAAGGAAGGAAGGAAGGAAGGAAGGAAGGGTAGGGCAGGGCAGGGCAGGGCAGGGCAGGGAGAAAGAAGTGGCTCAGGGTACAAAGTCAGGGAAACCGCTGTGCTTGGGCGCGCACACCCGCCGTTTCCCTGGCAGGCGAAGCTGGTACCTGCCAGGTGGCTGGCGGGCGGCAGTACAGGCACTGCCACTGCTCAGCTCAGCATCGCTGTCTGCACCACGGCGGCCACAGGCAGTTTGCAGTGGAGCCTGCCCTGCCGAGGGCCCTCAGAGCCAGGGTCTGCAGAGGGCCCCAGTCTCCTTCCAGGGAAGGCCCCCTCGTGGCATCCCTGCCGTGCTCCAGCTCCTCTATGCAGTTTGGTTTTCATCACTTTTCACGTTTCTCTTGGTTCATTGGGCTCTTCCTGCTTTCTTGTGGATAGGAAAAAATAAAGCCAAGGCCAACTATTAAAGCGCCCAGTCCACCAGTGGAAGATTCGCTCCTAGCAAGTCCATGGCGCCTCCAGCGGGGCTTGGCCTGCTCGAGTCTTTGTAGACAGGTCTCCTCGTCCTGGTGCCGCTCGCTCACTGGCTCCCTCAGCCAGGCTCGAGACCCTGCGGCGTCCCCAGCCCATGCAGCGGCGCCTCCAGGCCACAGCCCTCCAGTTGAAGAAACAAACGCTACATCCCAGCAACGAGGACGGCTGCCTCGGTGGGCCTTTTCCTCACTCTGCAGAGCGAGGCAGAGAAGCTTTCATGTTTCCCAGAGAAGACAGCCTGGCACGCGCAGTGTTGACGAGCCTCTCTGAGGAGGCACTGCGTGCCCTTCCCTCCTCTCCCTGATTCTCTCTACTGAAGTAAGAGAAGCCAGGGAAGTAAAATTTACCAAAACTGACTCAGAGAAGCTGGCAACATTTACAAAACAACACTCAGAGCCCGGTGCGGTGGCACACGCCTGAATTCCCAGTACTTGGGAGGCTAAGACAATAGGATTGTTGGTTCAAGACCTCAGCAACTGAGCAAGACCCTGTTTCAAAATAAAAACATAAAATGGGCCGGGGGGTGTAGCTTGGAGGTAGAATGGTCCTGGGTTCAATCCCCACTACCACAACAAACAAACAAAAAACACACTCAGTCCTTGCTTACTGTCAGCGCTGTCCAGCTCACCACCTGACACGCAGGGTGTAAAATAAGAAAGAGAAGGAGGCGGGGACTGTGCACTGAGCGAGTAGCACCATCCTGGACACCTGGGACGCAGACAGGAGGAGGTAGGGTCCCGTCTTTGTTGGGGTGCTGCCGGAAGGGGGAGGCAGGTAGGAGACACTACCATAGCAGAGTTAATAGATGCCTGTCGTGTGTGTGTGTGTGTGTGTGTGTGTGTGTGTGTGTGTGTCTTGGTATTGGGGTTAAACTCATGGGATTTCTCTCTCTGAGACCTCTTTTCTACCTCTTCTCCCAGCCCTACCTTATTTTTTATTTTGAAACAGGACCTTGCTAAGTTACCATGGTCTGGCCTTGACCCTGTGAGCCTATTCTCTCAACCTCTCACGTACTAAAATTATAAGTGTGCACCACCACACCCAGCAGATAGATATCTGTCTTAGTATGTTTTCTGTTGCTATAACAAAATACCTGAGGCTGGGTAATTATGACGAAAATAAATGTATTTACTCATGGTTCTGGAGATTGGGAAGTCCAAATGCACAGTGCCAGTACATGCTTGGCTTCTGGCAAGAGCTTCTTGCTGCATCACAACATAGAAGAGGTCATCACGTGGTGAGCAAACCAGAGAACGCTTGCTGCTATAGCCAAGCCAGCCTCTCAATAACCTCTCAACCACAAATGAATTGATACAGGAGGGAGCAGAGCCCTTGTGACCCAGTCACCCCCAAAGGCCCCACCTCCAGTGCATTAACAGATGAATTTGGGTACTAAGCTTTCGGCACATGGATTTGGGGGGACACATTCAAACCACACAACCTCAGCGTGGTGGTATGTACACACCTGTAATCCTAGTACTTGGAGGCTGAGACAAGAGGTTTGCAGGTTTGAGGCCAGCTTCAGCAACTTAGCAAGATCCTGTTTCAAACTAAAAAATAAAATGGGGCTGGGGGTATAGCTCAGAGCTAGAATGCCCCTGGGTTTAATCCCCAGTCCAAAAAAAAAATTCATAGCAGTGGCTGATGGGGTAAGTTGAGTCAGCCCTGTAGACAGGAGGAGGGAGGGATCCATCTAGACTAGGGAAGGGAGGAAGGCCTCTCGGAACTGGGGCAGGAGCAGAATCCTAGAAGATGACTCCAGGAGGGAGACGGGAGGGGGTGGGAAACAAAGGGCATTCCAGGTGGAGACAAGCGCTGCAAAGCAGAGGCGGTAGCACGGGTGCTTCACACACGATGCTGAGTACACTAATGGCAAAGGCCCTGTGGGAGGGGCAGGGGCGGAGCTCACAGGTGGGACTTAGAAGGGAAGTGTGTGGGAGGGGGTACTCGGAGGGAACCCAGGGGCATTCTACTTTCAAGCTACACCTCCAGCCCTATTTTTTATTCTGTATTTTGAAACAGGGTCTCACTAAGTTGCAGAGGGCCTCACTAAGTAGCTGGGGCTGGCCGCGAACCCGGATCCTCCGGTCTCAGCCTCCCAAGTACTGGGATTACAAGTGTGCGCTACCATGCCTGGCTTGGACCTTTTTTTTTTTTTTCTTTTTTCGGTACTGGGGATTGAACTCAGGGGCATTCTACCTCCGAGCTACACTCCCAGCCCTATTTTTAATCTTTATTTTGGAACAGTGTCTTACTAAGTTGCAGAGGGCCTCACAAAGTAGTTCCAGCACTATTTTATTTTTTATCAGAAACAGGGTCTCACAAAGTTGCTGAGATCCTCCTTAAGTTGCCAAGGCTGGCTTTAAACTTGCAATCGCCTGCCTCGGCTTCCCAAGTGCTAGGATTACAGGTGTGTGCCACCAGGCCCGGCAGAAGGGAACTTTTTGAATTCAGCTTTCCAGCCTCCACCTACTGACTCATACTCCTGGGGGGAGACCCAGAAATCCACATCCAGCTGACCCTGAGGCCCAGGGGACCCCGTGTGGAAGCCAGGCCTAGGCAACAAGGAATCCTGGACATTTCCAAGAGAAGAGTGATGTAACTAGATTGGTTTTTAAGAAATACTATTTTTGTGGCAGAACAGAGAAGGAAGTGGAGCAGACAGAGACTGAAGAAGAGATAAATCAGGAGATTATTCCAGCTGTCTCGGGAGCGATGACAAATGAAGCAATTGGAGAGAGAAGAGGTTGAATTCGTGAGGTATTTTCAAGGTAGAGACAACAGAACTTGAGCAATTAGATGTGGGTGGCGACCGGGAGAAAGGCGCCCAGCGTCTCCCACAGTTCCTACCTCTGGCTCTCTCGGTTGGTTGGGAGCCCTGAGGAGAACGGGGAATGGAGGACGAAGACACCGCTTTGTTGGGCAGATGAGGGGGCGGCTCAGCTGAGCTTGGCTTGCCCTGTGGCCGGGGAGGACTGGGCACTACGGGAGGAGTCACGCTGAGCACTGGGAGCCCGAGTGGTGGTGACGAGAGTGGCTGGAGGCGCGTGGAAGGGCGCAGCACTCTGCTCGCTCCAGAGGCGGCTGGACACCAGAAGGGACCACCGCGGAGAGGACGTGGCAAGCTGAGGGAGTTTCAAGGGGAAGAGAATGCTCCCGCCTGAGAGAGGTCAGATGGCGATAGAACCGCAGCACGTCCCCTGAGGAGTGACAGTGTCAAGGCACCGCCAACCTGGGGCAAGCCGCGAGGAGCGCGGGGGGCTGGAGCCAGCCTGCGGAAGGGGACGCGGACCGAGGGATGGACAGGGCCAGGAAGTCCAGGGTCCTTGCTTTCTCCCATGTGTGGAAGCTAGAGAAAAAAACAGGAAACAAAAGGGACGTTAGTCAAATGAAGAGAGAGCAGTAGAATGGTGGAAGAGGATTGGGGAAGGCGATGGCGGGGAAGAGGGAGGCATGAGGAAGAAACATCAGATAAGGCATCACTACCGACCTCACCCACACGTGCTGGGAGGAGGGCGCGCGAGTGCTGTGGGCGTGAGGAAGGCATCACTCTGAATCCCACTGTGATGTAGAATTACGATGCACCAATAGGAGCATACTTAAAAAGGAACTTGTGAAGACAAGGAGAGCAGAGGAAAGGGCAGAGTGGCATATGTGGAGGATGTGTTTGTTTTTAAATTTTCACTTTATTGAAGTGACATGCCTTAACACAAGTCATTGGGTAGAATTATTATCTGCATTCTATAGGTCAAGGATTAGTAGAAATACTTTCTACTCCAGCAATTTCTAACCATGTATTTGCAGAGGGCATGGCTCAGAGAGTTAGCGCGATCATTTTTTTTTTTTCCAGTTTCAGTATGTGAGAATAGCCATATCTATTCATATCATCGCATATTCTTCTTTCCTTTCTTTCTTCTTGTGGTACTGAGGATTGAACCCAGGGGCATTCTACCTTTGAGCTATACCCCTGCCTCCCCACCCCCCACTTTTTAACTTTTTGTTTTGAAACAGTCTTGCTAGGTTTCTTCCTCCTCCTCCTCCTCCTCCTCCTCCTCCTCCTTCTTCTTCTTCTTTTTGTAGCACTGGGGATTGAACCCAGGGGCATTCTACCTCCGAGCTACACCCTAGCTCTATTTTTATTATTTATTTTGAAACAAGGTCTCACTAAGTTGTGGAGGGCCTCTCTAAGTAGCTGAGCTGGCTGCAAACCTGTGATCCTCCTGCCTCAGCCTCCCAAGTACTAGGATTACAGGTATGCACCACCACACCCAACTCACATCATCTCATATTCTTGCTATTCTTGCAGCAAAAATATGAGTACCAGGCTCTAAGGGAGTTTAATGATGTTTATAAGAAAGGATGTATTATTGTTTAGGAAATGATAGCAAGAAAAGAAGTCCATGTCAAATACAGATGCATATTCTTTTCTTTTTCTTTCTTTTCTTTTTCTTTTTTCCTGTACTGGGGATTGAACCCAGAGGCATTCTACCTCTGAGCTACACCCCCAGTCCTGTTTTTCATTCTTTATTTTGAAACAGGGTCTCACTAAGTTGAGGAGGGCTTCACAAAGTAGCTGAGGCTGGCCGAGAATCCGGATCCTCCTGTCTCAGCCTCCCAAGTACTGAGATTACAAGTGTGCACCAACACACCCGGCTCTTTTCAAATATTTTGAATCTGCAGTTGGTTAAATCTGTGGATGTAGAACCCATGAATACAGAACTAGAGGTATAGAGGTATAGAGGGCTGACTGGATAGTGTGTGTGTGTGTGTGTGTGTGTGTGTGTGTGTGTGTGTGTGTTACTGGGGATTAAACCCAGGGTCATTCTACCTCTGAGCTATACCCCTAGCCCTATTTTAATTTTTATTTTGAAACAGGGTCTCACTAAATTGCTGAGTATCTCACTAAGTTGCTAAGGCTGGTCTTGAACCTGCAATCCTCCTGCCTCGCAAGTACTGGGATTACAGATGTGCACCACCATGCCTGGCTTCTAACTGTAATTCCTTTATATCACTAGAATAAGCCAAGCAGGGTAGTGTCACATCCTCTTCAAAAGTATGGCCTGGCCAGGTGTGGTGGCGCATGCTTATAATCCCAGTACTTGGGAGGCTGAAACCAGAGGATCCAGGTTGGTGGCCAGCTGCTTAGTGAGGCTTTCCGCAACTTAGTGAGATCCTGTTTCAAAATAAATAATAAAAAAAATAAGACTGGGGGTGTAGCCCAGAGGTAGACTGTCCCTGGGTTCAATCCTCAGTACCGCAAAAAAAAAAAAAAAAAAAGTATGGCCTGCCTCAGGAGCTCCCACCACTGCTCGTTGGCCATTGACCGTAGACTCCCACCACTGACAGTTCTGGTATTGAGGACTCGTAACCTTTTACTCAAAGCAGGTGAATAACTTTCAAGGTTTTTTCCCATTTAATAAACATTCATTAGTTGTGTGTGGTGGTGCATGCCTTTAATCCTAGTACTTGGGAGACTGAGACAGGAGGATCTCAGATTTGAGGACAGATTCAGCAAGTAATGAAACTCTCATCAACCTAGCAAGACCCTGTTTCAAAATAAAAAGTCAGGCATGGTGGTGCATGCTTGTAACCCCAGTACTTGAGGTGCTAAGACAGGAGGATCACAGGTTTGAGGCCAGCCTCAGCAACTTAGCAAGATCCTGTTTCCAAATAAAAAATAAAATCAGTCTGGGGGTATAGCTCTGAGGTAGAATGCCCCTGAGTTCAACCCCCAGTACCACAAAAAACAAATTAACATTCATTAATAACTTATTTGCCGGCCGGGCGTGGTGACACATGCTTGTAATCCCAGTATTTGGGAGGCTGAGACTGGAGGATCCGGGTTCATGGCCAGCCTCAGCTACCTAGTGAGGCACTCCAGTTTCAAAATAAAGAATAAAAATAGGGCTGGGGGGATAGCTCGAAGGTAGAATGCCCCTGAGTTCAGTCCCCAGTACTGCAAAAATAAATAAATAAATAAAATAATAAAATAGGACTGGGGGTGTAGCTTGGAGGTAGAATGCTCCTGGGTTCCACGTCCAGTACCACAAAAACAAACAAACCCTATTTGCCAGATGCTATAAAATGCTGAAAATCCCCAAAGAAAAAGCCACAATCCTTGATCTCAGATAACTCAAGGTTGGTGAGGGGAGACCTACATAAATTGGGAGGGTGTATTACCCAGCTTCATGTCATTATAACAAAATACCAGAGACAGGCTACTAAAGAAGGTTTATTTAGTTCACAGTTTGGGAGGTTCAAGCCCACGGTCAGGCAGCCCTGCTGGTTTGGAACTCCAGTGAGGGTGAGGCCTCATGGGTGGAATGGAGGCAAAGCCAGGGGTTGGGGGAGAGAAAGAAAAGAGAGACCTACGATCCCTTTTGAGATCCTGCCCCAGGGACCTAGGGACCTCCGCTGGGCCCACAGTGCCCATGGACCTTTAGAGGACGCTCATCCCAACTATGGTGAGGGTCAAGCAGGCTTCGTAGAAAAGACGCTTAAGCTTCTGAGAGAATGGGCAGTGTGTTAGTCATCTTTCCATTGCTGTTACAAAATACCGGAGACAGATCACCTTAAAGGAGGGAAAGTTTATTTTACTCATGGTTTCAGAGGTGTCAGTCTATGGTCAGTTGGCCCCATTGCTTCAGCCCATGTGGGCTGCATGTAGTTGAAGAAAGCAGCTCACCAGAGAGAGAGAGAGAGAGAGAGAGAATATGATGATGATGATGCTGCTGCTGATGATGATGATGATGATGAAGAAGAAGAAGAAGAAGAAGAAGAAGAAGAAGAAGAAGAAGATAGGATGGAAGGAAGGGGCTGGGGTCCCAGTATTCCCCTGAAGAGAACTCCCCCGGTGCCCTACTTCCTCTCACTAGGTGGCACCTCCTCAAGTTCCACCACCTCCAAAAGCCATTAAGTTATGAATCCACGGACAGATCAATCCATCAGTGAGGTCCAAGCCTCACGATCCAGTCCCTCTCACTGCCGCACTGGGGACCACGTGAGTTTGGGGGACATTTCAGATCCAGCCCATAACAGGCGAGCTGGGCCTAGAGAAGTGAGGAGGAGTTTGAGGATGAAATCACTGCGCTGGACGTGCAGGAAGCCATGTACCAAGGCAAGGAGCTGCGCTCCTCCTCCTCTCTGTCCAAGACCCCAAGTCCCAGGGGCACAAATCTGGCTCCCCTTAGCAAAGAACAGCAGTCAAGTGCACCCATAATATCAAGCAATCTCGAAAGTATCCAGGAAGACTGCCTTCCATAGGCTCCTGAAAATAAATCCAAAGGAAGCTCAACACGTGCTTGCCCTGTGCACAGAATATCCACAACAGACTCGGACTCGGCTCCAGCGAGTACAAACACGATGTTTCAAGGCAGATTTTCGGTAACACAACAATCTTAAAGCAGTCATCTGTTCCACAGGCAGAAGTCACGGGCATTCAAATGCTGGCTTTAGTAACCAATTTCTCCTGAACCCAAGAAACAGGCGCACCCGCAGTCTCCGGCCCTGCCAGTGATGAATAGCAAAACAACAGCAACACTAATGAAAAATTAATGAAAATGGAAACTTCCAGAAGAAAAATGATCTGTGTTCTCCCACCTCTGTATTGATTTTTAACTAGCTCCATAATTGGAAATGTATAATTTTACCCTAAGGTAAGGGCAAGTAGAGGCGAGCAGAGCTTAGGATCCAGTCTGAAGTGGGCGGGCTCAGCGGGCGTGGTGGCACACGCTTGTAATCCCAGCATTCGGGAGGCTGAGACCGGAGGATCCGGGTTCAAGGCCAGCCTCAGCTACCTAGTGAGGCACTCCGCAACTTAGTGAGACTCGGTTTCAAAATAAAGAATAAAAAATAGGGCTGGGGGTATAGCTCGGAGGTAGAATGCCCCTGAGTTCAATCCCCAGTACCCCCCCAAAAAAAAAAAAAAAAAGAAGTGGGCGGGCTCCACCAGCAAAGCCTCACCCGGAGGCGGTGCAGCCCTCTCCCTCGGGCATCCTCTCCGCCACGCCTAAAACCTGATCCTCCCAGGCCCTGACGTCTGAGTCACCTGAAGGTCATGGGTAACAATGACACCCTAATGTTCCCATGTCCATGAGCCTTCTGGGATTACCGCTTCTGATAACACTCAATTAAAAGAAATACAGACTCAATCTACATAATGCAAGAAGTGCCTACTCAAAAAGAAAAAAAAAAGTTTAGGCATTCCTTGAGGAGGTATTAGCTTTCCCCTACAGCCACCTGTCAGCTCTCACTCAGTTCCAGTCCCAACTCTCCCATCCTTTCTCATCTCCCCTGCTGCCCCCATCACCTGAGTGCACTCGGCCACTGGCTTGGACACACCTCTGTCCTCTCCAGAACACTAGTCTAAAGTAGGGCTCAGCTAGGCTCATTAAAGTTAGTTTAAGCAGACTCCATCAGGGTGGGGGACAGAAACTTCATTTGCTGTGCTCACCACTGAAAGCCAAGTGCCAACCGCCCCCAACCTGGATCATTATAAGAGCTTAAAAATACCAACAGACCCAGAATAGCCACACTCAGACAGAACATACAAGGGTAAGCCAAACATGGTGGTGCTCACCTGTGATCCCAGTACTTGGGAGGCCGAGACAGGAATATTCCAGCCTCAGCAACTCAGCGAGGCCCTGTTTCAAACTAAAAAATAAAATAGGGTCGGGAGTTTAGCTCAGAAGTAGAATTCCCCTGGGTTCAATTCCAAGTACCACAAAATTAATTGATTGATTGATTGATTGCTTGATTGAGATAGAGAAAGAAAGAGAACATAGAGGAGTAGTTGCCGGAGCTGGGGCAAGGGGAATGAGGAGTTATTGTTTAATGGGTGTAGAGTTTCAGTTTAGGAAGATAAAAAAGATTGGTGGTGGTGGTGGGGGGGGGATATTGCACAATAATGTGAATGACTTGGGCTTTTTGTTTGTTTTGTTTGTACAGGGGGTTGAACCCAGGGACATTCTATCTCTGAGCTACACCCCCAGTGCTTTTTATTTTTTATTTTGAAACAGAGTCTCACTAAGTTGCTGAGACTGGCTTCGAACCTGTGATCCTCCTGTTTTAGCCTCCCAAGTACTGGAAATGCGGGCATACAGCTCCAGGTCCAGTTATTGTGCCACACTTTTAAAAAATGGATTGAAACAGTAATGGAAGACAAGAGGACTGAAGCTCTCTATAAAAATAAAGAATAAAAAGCCCTAAAACTGAACTTCTGTTCTGAGAGTACCTGAATTTTCCAGCTTGTAGGGTGACTGCTCAAGTTCTCCAAAGTGAGTGCTCGAAACCTACTCACAACACGATCGGACTGGGGAGAGGAAAATCAGAACTTGTATTTGTATTTTTAAATATTTTCTATATTGAGTGATATATTTTACATATAAATATAACAGTAAAGAAGTACATGTACATAATTTAGAAATAAATAGACTTACATTGGAGGAAGATTATAAAAAAATTGAGCCAGGGATGGTGGCACATACCCGTAATTCCTAGTACTTGGGAGGTTGAGCCAAGAGGATCAATCGCAGGTTTCAGGATGGTCTCAGCAAGACCCTGAGCCACCTAGTGAGACCTTGTTTCAAAATACGTAATAAGCTGGGTGTAGTGGCACAGGCTTGTAATCCCAGTACTTGGAAGGCTGAGACAGAAGGATTGCAGGTTCAAGGCAAACCTCAGCAACTTAGTGAGGCCCTCTGCAACTTAGTGAGACTCTGTTTCAAAATAAAGAATAAAAAAATAGGGCTGGGGGTGTAGCTCAGCGGTAGAATGCTCCTGGGTTCAATCCCCAGTACCACAAAAATAAATAAATAAATAAATAAGTAAACAAATGAAATGAAAATATGTAATAAAAAGGTCTGGGGTGTAGCTCAGAGGTAAAATACCTCTGGGTTAAATCCCCAGTACCAAAACAAACAAATAAAAACTTTGCACTCCTGAGTTGCATCAGCAACAAACTCTGAAGGCCAATATATTATTACTTTTCCCATCTGAAGCATTGCTCTAGGCCATGAGCTCCTGGCAGGGCGGGGGGGGGGTGGTGGTTGTGTTTGGCTCCTACCTGTACCCCACACCCCAGAACAGAGCCTGGCACAGGGCTGGTTCTCACTGAGAGCTGCTGGGTGCATGGGCTGTGGCCGGGGTGGCTGTGCTCTCCTGAACTCTTAACCCCAAGCCATGGCCTTGCCGCCGGGCTGTCACAAGCACTGGTGTAGCTCTTCTTCCTCCCCCTCCTCTTCTCACACCTCCTCTTCCTCCTGGTCCTTGTTTTTGCCACGCCATCCTATGGGGTTTTTTCACCTGTAAAAAACCCCATAGGTTTTTTTTTTACATTGGATGGGATGTTTCCAGAGTTCCTTACTTTCTGTGATGCTGAGTTTCCCGCCCGAATGTCAACAGGGTCGAGGTGTGGGCCCCGCCTCCCTGCTGCCACACCTGCACAGGAACTTTGGGGACTTGGCCTGACTTTCTTCTCAGTTCTAGACAAATCGCCAACGTCTCCACTGGGACACCCAAAGCCACCTACGCCATCTAATCTCACCAACCAACTCCCTTCTGCTGTTCATGGTGGATAGCATTGAAAGGTGGCCCACCTAGGGTTAGACACAAATCCGCATGTAGTTTCTATTAATCATCATCCCACAGGGTCCAGGTCTGGTGGGAAATCTATTTCTGAGCACTTGGCTGGGTGTTAGTGGCTCTGTGGCCGGACAGTCCCAGCTCGATGTAAGCCCCTTGTCCCTCCACATGTTTCTTGGTGACCTGAAGCAAGTTCTAAACCTTCCTGAGTCTCACATTCCTCTTCTCATTATCCAAGAAAATAACATTTTGGGAAGCTGTTGTTTGAATAAAAAGATGAGTATATAGTGAGACCTTAATAAAATATAACCCTGATTATTATTATTACTATAACAATTTCCTTATATGGGAAATGAAAGACTGAAACAGTTGTTTGCAAAGATTAAAATAGTAGTTTCTAAAATTTTCAATGGTTGCCAGAAGAGGGACCTCCAGGTAGCTCACCTTCCAAGACGCCCCTTCTTCCCAATTCTGCTTGTATCAGATTTATGAAATTGTTTCTTTTGAATAAAAGTATTCTGCAGATTTTTAAGAGGTGCATTAAAATACTGAATAATTTTTCATCCTATGAATCTAATTAAAAGACAATAAGGTATCTGAACTCAATCACTGGGTCAGGTAATCTTGGAAATTGGGGTGTCTCTGCCCAGAATTCCACATCCCATTTCCCAGGTTTCCTTCAAGGCCTCTCCGAGGAAGAGTCCTGCAGAGAGTCATCCTTGGGAGCAGTTGCTCTTCTCCTAGACAAGTGGTGGTTAAACATCTCCCTCCTCAGTGAAATATCTCATGCCACCAGCTCTGCCCAGACCAGACTACTCACCTCTTATTTCCAAAGAGGAGACAAAGGGAGGCAGAGAGTCAGTGCTTAGGAAATACTGCTGAGTGCACGTAGGATGACATCTTTTCCACCCAAGCTCAGCCCTGGGCGTGGATTTAGAACATTATCCCAGAGGAGGTCATCGAACGCAAAAGGTGGCGACCAATGTTCACGCAGTCCTTTGGGACCCTAGCAGCCTTCTAGACTGCTCCCCAGGGGCTGCAAAGCCATGGTCCTTCATCTGTTGGCTGGAAACCCTTGGGTGGATGACTCACATTCTCTAAGCCTGGGCTCCACCTCTGAAAAATGAAGGTGAGTATCGTCCACCTGCCCGTGCCGAGGGACCCTGGAGACGAGAACCCCCAGAACCCCCAGAGGGAGTAGGGCACCACAGACATCCGCCGTGGGGGTGGCAGGTTACCACGCCATCCACCCTGCATCTGGCTTGCCCACTGCCAGGCGGGTGAGGATGAGAGTGTCCTGGCTGAGATTCCATCCAGATACCACAGAGAGTGGCTCTCACACCCCCAGCTTCTCAAAGGCAAAGCTGCCCTCTGGCTCTGCGGGCGGGGCTCCGTCTCCCGCCACTCTCACCAGCGCTTGGATCTGCAGGCTGGGCCAGGGAAAGCGCGAAAGGGAAATGACACAGCCAGGGGAGACGCGAGGCTGAGCTGGCTGGGTAAGTCCGTGACTTAGGAAGGAACAAGGTGAAGGCAAGTCCAGTTCCAAGGACACTCAGAGGCTGGGCCTGATGCCCTTGACGGGACTTGGGAAACCTGGCCGTATTCCCTAGTCTGCGTAGCTTTGGCCAAGTCCTAGCACCTCCTCAGGTTTCTGCAATTCTATAAAGTGATGGAGTTGGGCCAGAGTCTTGCTTCTCCAAGGGGTGTATTTAATCCCAGCTCAGTCATAAAAAACTGCAAATTATTTGTCTTCTCAGAATGTTAATTTTACTTGAAGGTTGAGGGGAAGTTTTTCACTTCTTAAGTAGCTTCATGAGATATCATTCATATCTCACACAATCCACCTTTTAAAGAATACAATTAAATGATTTTTCATATATTCTCAGAGTTGAGCCATTATCACCACAATCAATTCTAGATAATTTCTATCACCTCAAAAGGAAAAATCACCCTACCCTCAGCCACCACCTCCTCATTCCTGCCAGCCCGCCAGCCCTTGTAGCCACTAATCCACTTTCTGTCTTTAGAGATTTGCCTATTCTGGACGTTCATACAAATGGAATCATACATCTGTGGTCTTGGGGGGATAATTTTTATATTAAAACAAACAGCTATGTTATGAAAAGCTTGCAAAAAGTTACATTCATTTTTAAATCACACAAGATTTATTTCAAAGAAATTCCCCTTGTCTGGAAGCTTCATGCTAAGTCTGTGTCTCCTCCAGGGACAAAAATCACTCTCCTTGGCTCCTGGGGCCACTTTGTGGGCGTTTAGGGCAGCATGCACTGGCTCCAGCCTTTGGAAGGCCCCTAGACACAGTGACTGTCCAGGAGACACTGTTAGTGACATTCTGCTGCCAATGGCCTCCCCACCTCCTTATCTTTCCATCGTGTCTTGTCTGCATTTAGAATAACTGAAAACAATAATAAGATGATGCCAGTGTTTGAAATTTCTATACAAAAGTGGAACAGGTTGGGCCTGAGCTCACTTCCTGCTGTTCTCCAAGCCTTGTGGGAGGAGCTGCTTCTTATTTATTTTATTAAAATATAATCCTTGCACAAATTTTTTTGGTACTGGGGATTGAACCCTGGGGTATTCTTCCTCTGAGCTACATCCCCAGCCTGATTTTATTTTTATCTTGAAACGGTCTCAATAGGTTGATGAGAATCTTACTACTTGCTGAGGCTTTCCTCAAACCTGCAATCCTCCTGTCTCAGCCTCCTAAGTGCTGGGATTACTGGTATGCACCACCATGTCTGACTTTTTGTTTTGAAAACAGGGTCTCACTAGGTTGCTGAGAGTCTTGCTATGTTGTTGAGGCTGGCCTCAAACCTGTGATCCTCCTGTCTCAGCCTCCCATATATTGGGATTAAACGTGTGTGCCATCATGCCCGGCTATATTTGCACATATTTATGAGATGCCCTATGATAATTTGATACATGTATACAAGGTCAGTCAGGGCAATAAGCATTTCTTCCTTCTCAAACATTAATGGTTTTTATGTGCTGGAACTTTCATGCTCTTTTACAGTTACCTGGAAGGAGCTTCTTGTTCTATTTTATCCCCTGCAGCTGCTCCAGAGCCCCGTACAGGGCCTGGCAAGTGATGGCACTGAATGGTGCCGGCTCAATGACTCTTCCTGTCACCGTACCATGCTGACACGTAGCCACCTAAAGGACTTTGAACTTTCACATATCAATAATTCTGATTTTTCAGAAATCATTATTGCCCAAAATCCAGATGACAAAAAACAACTATTCACTAAGGACTTTGAGGATGAGGAGAGGTGAGTGGGTGGGTGGGAGAAGGTTGTGTAAGCAGGAAATGTGGCACTTTTTTCCCCCTTGGTATTGGAGATTGAACCCAGGGACATTCTACCTCTGAGCTGCACCTCCAGCCTATTTTATTTTTCACTTTGTAACAGGGTCGTGCTAAGTTGCTGAGGGCCTCGCTAGTTGCTGAGGCTGGCCGTGCACCTGTGATCTGTGTATCTCAGCCTCCCAAGTGCTGGGATTACAGGCGTGCACCACCACACCGGCTGGAAGCATTGCACTTAAATTCATACATTCTCTCACTGGACCTTCCCAGAAGCTTGGTGAGAAAGCGGGCAAGGACAGTTTGGGCTGCTTTGTAAGAAGAAGCAATTCTCCGGTAGAAGGCAGAGGCCTTGCACACACAGGTTCTCAGCTCCCTCGCCTGGTTTAAATCCCGCCCCTGCCCCTTGCCAGTGGTGTGACCTCCACGCCACTGCTTGACCCTGGTTTTGCCAAGGGACAGAGAGACTGCTGAACCTCACAGGAGGAGGGCCAGCAGGAGCCTGGGCCTGTCCTGCCTTCTCTCTGAGGTCCTGGTTAGACCACTGCATGGTGGCATTCCACTGCTGTGCCGAGGGTCCTAACTCCTGTCACTCTCCCTTTTTATTGAGTATACAAGGAGGGAAGCCAGGCGTGGTACTTGGGAGGCTGAGACAGTAGGATCACAGGTTCATGCTTCAGCTACATAGTGAGGCCCTCTGCAACTTAATAAGATCCTGTTTCCAAATAAAGGATACAAAATAGGGCTGAGGATGTAGCTTGGGGGTAGAATATCCCTGGGTTCAATCCCCAGTACTGCAAAAATAAATATATAAATAAAAAATAAAAGGAGACAAATTTAGCCAGGTGTGGTGGCACATACCTATAATCGCAGTACTTGGGAGGTTGAGATAGGAGAATCATAAGTACAAGGATAGCATTAGCAATTTAGCAAGACTCTCAACAATTTAGAAAGATCCTGTTTCACAATAAAAAATAAAAAGGGCTGGGGATAAAGCTCGGAGGTCGAATACCCCTGGGTTCAATCTCTAGGAACAGAGAGAGAGAGAGATAGAGATAGAGATAGAGAGAAAGATTAAGGAGAAGGGACAAATCAAGCTGTAGTTCTGGGAAGATCCGGGCTTTTTCCCAAGGAGAGAGGTGTGCCCTGCTCCTGGGACCCTGTTGCCAGGCAACTCGAGGGTCAGCCATTGAGCAATTCAGCTGGTCTGTCAGCAAACCTTCCTAAGTCTCAGTTTCCTCATCTGTGATATGGGTGCACTAGTACCTCCCACCGCCGAGGGCTGCGGTGAGGATAGCATGGGGCGCACATGCAGAGTCCTTTGCACAGAGGCTGGCCTGCACACAGGGCCCGAAAGTGCCCCGCCCGCCCCACAGCTGGGGATGCTGGCACTGGGATAGTAGTCTACCGCTCATTCAGGGCCTGCAGGGACACTGGGCCATCCCCTTGTGCCCCCTGCACTGATGACTCCGTGCACGTGCCCTCCGAGGAGTTTCCTGGCTCCATCGGACATGGGTCCCAAGGCACCAGTTGCCCCGGGGAGCAGCAGAGCTAACAGATTTACCTTTCCTTCAGCACATCTTTACCACTTCACAAATCCAGGGCTGGAAGGAACTTTTCTGAAAAAAACAAATGCTCAAACGAAGCTTGCACGATAGGTGTGCACTCCAGCAAAGAATCCTGGGAGCTGCTGGATCCCCCAATATGAGAGGATGTCAGCCCGAGCCTTGCCCAGAGAGCTGGGGTGACTCGGGAGCGCGGGGCACGGTGTGCAGGAAACCCAGGCGGCTGGCTGCAGCGGGTGCCAGGGAGAGACTGTCCTCAGGCCATGGCCACAACGTCGTGTCCTTAAGGAGCTGCTTTGGGGCGGCAGCTCACAGCGCCTTCTACCCATCTTACCAAACCTCAAGACCGTCAGACTTAGCCTTCTTGCTCTGATGGATCCTGAGGGAAGAAGCCGCAAGGTATTCAGCAGCACAGGGGGCGGGAGCACAAAGGACTGCATTGTGCCTTTGGAGAGCCAAGGCACCTTTGCTTTCATAAGCCCCTTTCTCCACACAAAAATATTAATTTTACAGTATGTGCTTGCATTGGTGTGAAGATAAATATAATCCAGGCTGGGGTAATAGATGTATATATGCACATATAAATATATATGAAATATATTCATTTTTATGATTTTATTTTTTATTTTGGGGTAGTGGGAGTGGAACCCAGGGGTCACTAACCTCCAGGCTATACCCCCAGCCCTATTTTATTTTTTTCTTTGGAAACAGGGTCTCACCAAGTTGCTAAGGAGCCTCACTAAGTTGCTGAGGCTGACTTTGAACCTGCGGCCCTCCTATCTCAGCCTCCCAAGTACTGGGATTACAAGCATGCGCCACCATACCCAGCTTATTTTTCTGATTTTAAAGAAATTAAGGTTAAAATGTGCTCATGGGCCCTAGGCCATGCTTGCTGATGCTGAAGGCGCTGGCCCTGAGAGCAGGGCAGGTGAAGAACCTGGGGACACTCACAGCCAGGCCCTCCCTCCCTAGACTGAGCCGGTCACTCACCCCAGGGTGTTCAGTTATTCGATTAAGAGAAACTCTCGGTGCAAAATTCTGCAAGTGCTGAAATAATAAATTAGAGAGAGGCTCCTTTTAACAGAAACTAAAGCTCCACTCGAAGAATAACATCAAGAGACTTGAAGGAAGAAGGTGGTTTTGGAACAAGGTGCTTTAAACCTAGTGGAAGCTTAGTAAACACACAGGGCGCAACCAGGAGGCCAGAGCCCAGCCTGGAGTTTAATAATCACTTAGAGGGTGATTTGGGTTCAAAAGGGGGCTATTTGGAGGAGACTGAAAGAACTTTCATCTTAGTTGCACAGAGAACAAGCCCTCTGTGGAGTTTACACAGAACAAAGTTTCCTGGTTGTTCAGAGGCGGGTGGACTCCCTCAGTGTGGCCAGCGCCGGGAAACAGGGCTGGCGTGCGGCCTGCCTGGAGGGGCTCCCGGGGAGAGAGGACAGGCATAGAGTGGCTGGACTTCATGCAGGGAAGAAATGGCCACACAATTCACGGCGCCGGAGCAGAATGAAAGCACTAGAATTTCAAGACACAAGGAAGGGGCCCCATGTCGCACCAAGTTCTGGGTCACCTTCTGCCCCGGGAAGCCACTAGGGGAATGAACCTAGCCCCAAGGAAGGCACTTTCCAGTCTAGACCAGCAGAGACCTTGCACTTGTATTATCTTTTTTTTTTTTTTTTTTTCGGTACTGGGGATTGAACTCAGGGGCATTCTACCTCTGAGCTACACCCCCAGCCCTATTTTTTATTCTTTATTTTGAAACCGGGTCTCACTAAGTTACGGAGGGCCTCACTAAGTAGCTGAGGCTGGCCGCGAACCCAGATCCTCTGGTCTCAGCCTCCCGAATGCTGGGATTACAAGCATGCGCCACCACGCCCGGCTGTATTATCTTTGTACTACTGCTATTTTACTTTTTTTTTTTTTTTTTTTGTCAAATACAAGACCTAAAATATCTTTTTAAATTTCTCAGGGCTTTTGACACAGTTTTGTTCCCCCTCCCCTTAGTGTTATATGTTGTTAAATTTACAAATTATAGCTGGGCGTGGCAGCGCACGCTTGTAATCCCAGTACTAGGGAGGCTGAGACCAGAGGATCTGGGTTCGCAGCCAGCCTCAGCTGCTTAGTGAGGCCCTCCATAACTTAGTGAGATCCTGCTTCAAAATAAAGAATTAAAAAATAGGGCTGGGGGTGTAGAATGCCCCTACGTTCAATCCCTAGTATCGCAAAAAAAAAAAAAAAAAATACAAATTATTCAACCAATAGAAACTCAAGTCACACACAAGGTCTGCAGAATCTCAGCTCTAGACAGTGAAGCCCAGGCTACAGTCGGTCAACAATCCAGACTCTCCCTGCAGCAGGGAAAGCAGGCAGGTGGTCATTACTGGGCTCAGGAGCAGGTGCTGCCTCTAAAAGCAGCCAGGCAAGCCAGGCATGGTGGTGCACACTGGTAATCCCAGTAGCGAGTCAGGAGGATCACAGGCTCAAGGCCAGTGTGTGGTAACGGGGAGTCTTAGTCCCCCCAAAAGTAAAAAGGGCTGGGGGTATAGCTCAGTGATAAAAAGCCTCTGGGTTCATTCCCTACTACTATGCATGTGTGTGCATGCACACACACACACACACACACACACACACACACAGTGTGGTAACACACAAGATTTAAATTCTCCTTCTACATATTTTTCAGCAAAGTCAGCCAAATCTACCCAAGAATTCCCTACGAAATTCTTTTGCTAAATACCTAGGAGACAGAGCCTTGAGAAGAAGAAATCCCATTTTAAAATGGTAGATGGCTAGGCATGCATGGTGGCACATACCTATAATCCCAGTACTTGGGAGCCTGAGATAGGAGGATCTGGGCTCAAGGCCAGCTTCAAGAACTTAGCAAGACTTTCAGTAACTTAGTGAGACCATTTCAAAATAAAAAGGACTGGGGGTGTAGCATGGAGGTAGAATGCTCCTTGGTTTACTCTCCAGTACCAAAAAAAAAAAAGAAAAGAAAAGAAAAATGGTAGGTAAAGCCAGGTGTGGTGGCACACACCTGTAATCCCAGCCACTTGGGAAGATGAACATTGAGTAGCTCATGGAAGAGACTGATTTCTTGAGAAGGCAAGACAGGATTCACTCAGTAATTCAACAGCATTTACAATGAGCCACTGTATGCAAAGTATTGTGACCAGCACAGTAAAGTATAGTAAGGATAAAACAGAACATGGAGCCGGGCGTGGTGGCGCACACTTGTAGTCCCAGCATTCGGGAGGCTGAGACCAGAGGATCTGGGTTCGCAGCCAGCCTCAGCTACCTAGTGAGGCACTCCGCAACTTAGTGAGACTCGGTTTCAAAATAAAGAATAAGAAATAGGGCTGGGGGTATAGCTCGGAGGTAGAATGCCCCTGAGTTCAATCCCCAGTACCGCAAAAAAAAACCCAAAAAACAAACAAAAAAAACCAGAACATGGTGCCTTCTGTAACAAACTCAGGATTTAGACAGGTATGCAAAGAATAGCGTTGAGTGTTGGTGTGAGCTCTGCGTTAATGTTTGAGTTAACAACAGAGTGCTGTGGGAGCTGAGAGAGGAAATGCAGGATGAAGGGGCAGGTCATCTCAAAGCTCACAGAGCAGGGTGTGATGGTGCACGCTCATCACCCTCATCTCAGTACTTGGGACGCTGAGATGTGAGGACCCATACAGAACAATCTCTTGACTTCAGGGAATTAATGGCCATGTATGACAACTTAAGAAACAATATGAAAAACGGAGACTTTCTTCATTGGTTAATGTCTACACAAAGGGTCTTTAAACACATACAAAGCCCTCTGTTCAGCACCAATACTGGCTACCCTCTCGGGACCCTTCCCCTGTGTGGAAGCAATAAGCGTGCCTCTCTTTGGTGAATCAAGCTATAAGCGAGCCTCTCTTTGGTGAATCAAGCTATAAGCGAGCCTCTCTTTGGCAGGCTTTGGGGAAGGGCGGTATACTGTTGACGGTGCTTGGCCCAGGCTACACTCGGGCAGTGTCAGAAGACCTTGCTGGGCTCTGGAGTCAGCCGAGGCCCCTAGGGGTGAGCTGCCTCTCCACTGACTTGCTGTCTTAGGATAAACTTCCTACTTCCGCTTTCCTGGTGTCTGCAGATTTCATTCTTTGACTTCATAAGACAAGGACCCAGTAAGAAAGTCGGTATCAGTACCACCACCACCACAACAACAAAGGCACCATAGAAGAGAAAATCCTCAGTCTTGAAAGGTTAGCAAGAATCTGATTGACAAAAGATGCTGAGAAGGGGGTGGGAGAGGAGGAATTCCAGCTGCAAAGATGGGATTCACGGCAAGGACTGAGGAGCTGGCTGTGTAGAGGGACCGGTCTCCCAAGGAGACTTAAGCACAAGATAAGTAGGCAGGGTGAGTCAGGACAAAGAGGTACTGTGAAGGAGGCCTGAGAACGAAGACCTGAAGGTCGCACCTCACTTTGAAATGTGAGAAAGCAGAGGATCCTCTGAAAGCAGCAGGTCAGAGGTCAAGGCCAAGCTATTTCACTGAAATCACAGTGAACATTCAATTGTCTCTAAAAGAAAAGGAGCCAGACAGCAATGCGGCCAAGCAGGCTTTGCTGGAGCTGGAAACTCCCAGGGCTTCGTCAGCACCAACTCCCACTCAGGAGTCAGCTGGCGTATGACTACTGGGAGAGGGGTGTTGTCTTACCTGGAAATATGCTGGAGACGGTACCCTGGCTTATCCTCCTGTCAAAAACACTGAACAATGCTGCTATGTCAGAAGCATCCATGAGTTTGGCAAGAAAAGTAGTGAATGAATGAAAACGAAATAAAATGAGAGTGCAAACCCTGAGAGATACGCAGAGCTCTACAGCGGGCTCAAGATTTCCTAAGATTTGCTGGGAGAGGGAGCTTGAATTCTGATTTTCACAGCCTTGCAGGGTGAAGGAGACAGGCCTAATCCGGTGGGGGGTGCAATAGAAGAGCCCCCTGTGTGAAGCTAGAACCCCACGGGCTTATTTCTTCCAAGTAAGAGTGAACTGGGAAACAGACTCACCCACTTCCTTCCCCCTCCCCCATGGCCTGCTTGAAGAAAAGCCTAGCACATGAGAGGCTCTGAGTTCAATCCTCAGAGCTGCAAAAACAGGGGGAAAAATACACACACACACACACACACACACACGACTGGTGAGACTCCCAAATGAATGGAAGATGCAAATACAAATATTCCCAAGAGGAACTCATTCAATCCAACCTCAAATAATTCCCAGGGATATGAGCCCAGTCAAAAATTACAAAATACACTAGGAAGCAAATATGTGGAGTATGCGCAGGAGGAAAAAATGCAGACAGAAAAATAAGATCCCCAGAGACTTTAGATATTGGAACATCAGACACAGAATATGAAATAGATGTTTGATATGTTTTAAAAGATTAAATAAGGAATTTTTTTTTTTCAATACTGGGGATTGAACCCAGGGGCATTCTACCTCTGAGCTACACCCCCAGTCTTATTTTTTAATTCTTTTTTTTTGTGCAGTACTGGAGGTTGAACTAAAGGGCATTCTACCTCCAGGCTATACCCCCAGCCCTATTTTTTGTTCTTTATTTTGAAACAGGGTCTCACTAAGTTGCGGAGTGCCTCACTAGGTAGTTGAGGCTGGCTGCGAACCCAGATCCTCCGGTCTCAGCCTCCCAGATGTTGGGATTACAAGCATGTGCCATCAAGCCTGGCCTATTTTTTATTCTTTATTTTGAAACAGGGTCTCACTAAGTTGCAGAGGGCCTCGATAAGCTGCTGAGGTTGGCCTCGAACTCAGATGTTCCAGTCTCAGCCTCCCAAGTACTGGGATTACAAGCGTGCGCCATCACACCTAGCTTAAAATAAGGAATTTAAAATATGACCAAAGAGTAAGAGACTATACATGACCATATATATATATATATATATATATATATATATATATATATATATTTTTTTTTTTTTTTTTTTTTTTTTTTTTTTTTTTTTTTTGCGGTACTGGGGATTGAACTCGGGGCATTCTACCTCCGAGCTATACCCCCAGCCCTATTTTTTATTCTTTATTTTGAAACCGGGTCTCACTAAGTTGTGGAGTGCCTCACTAAGTAGCTGAGGCTGGCCTTGAACCCGGATCCTCCGGTCTCAGCCTCCCGAATGCTGAGATTACAAGTGTGCGCCACCACGCCCAGCTTACATGACCATATTTTAAAAAGAACCAGCAGCCGGGCATGGTGGCGCACTCTTGTAATTCCATCATTTGGGAGGCTGAGACTGTCATGGGGTACGGGCTGTACCCCAATACGGAATAATGCTCCAGGTTCGTTGATATTGTAAAAAAAAGAATTTTAATACATATCAAACTGCAACATCTGGCAGGTTTATTCAGGAACAGGTCAGGGAGAGGAAAACTGGGGTGTAGGAAAAGAGGGGAAGTGCAAAAAGCTTAGGACATGTTTCCCAGTCCCGGGCAGGAGTCCAAGAGAGCGAGCTACACGTGGGTTCCAGAGGGT
>PVLC010010685.1:9518-49700 GCA_004027655.1 Graphiurus murinus | reverse complement strand
AGGTGAAGGAGAATTCTTAGGTGAACAAAAAATTTGACTTAATGGAAGGTAATGGGAGGAGGGGGGGACACCCTAATGAGCATGATGTACTTACAAGATCACATCAAAGTCAATCACTAAACTGACCAGGAGATAGGGGGAGGGTGGGTGGGAATTGGGGAAGGGTTAATGAGAAATATGTGCATGGATGTCTTTACCTATACTAGCTTGTACTCAACAAAAATGTGTAATTAACCCTGTTGTACCCAAGAAATGTATAAAAATCCATGCTAAAAAAAAAAAAAAAAAAAAGGGCTGGGGGTAGCCAGGCATTGTGGCACATGCTTGTAAGCCCAGTACCTGGGAGGCTGAGACCGGAGGATCCAGCTTCGAGGCCAGCCTCAGGTACTTAGTGAGGCCCTCCACAATTTAGTGAGACCCTATTTCAAAATAAAGAATAAGAAATAGGACTGGGGGCGTAGCCTGGAGGTAGAATGTCCCTGTGTTCAATTCCCAGTACCAAAAAAAAAAAAAAAAAAAGGGCTGGGGGTGTAGCTTGGGCGTAGAATACCCCTGAGTTTAATCTCTAGTACCAAAAAAAAAAACAAAAAACAACAACAATAAAGACCGTGACAGAAATCCCAAAAATGAGCCAGACATGATGGTATACCCCTTTAATCCTAGTACTTGGGAGGCTGAGACAGGAGGATTGCTGGTTCATGGCCAACCTCAGCAATTTAGCAAGACCCTAAGTAATTTAATGAGACCATGTCTTAAAATAAAATACAGCTGGGTGTGGTGGCACACGCTTGTAATCCCAGCATTTGTGAGGCTGAGACCGGAGGATCCGGGTTCGTGGCCAGCCTCAGCTACCTAGTGAGGCACTCTGCAACTTAGTGAAACCCTATTTCAAAATAAAGAACATAAAATAGGGCTGGGGGTATAGCTCGGAGGTAGAATGCCCCTGAGTTTAATCCCCAGTACCCCCCCCAAATTATATATATAATATATACATAGATATTATATATATAATATATACATAGATATTATGTATATATATATACATAATAGGGATGTATATATATTATATATATATACATATATATATAATATGGCTGTGGGTGTAGCTCAGAGGCAGAATTGCCCCTGGGTTCAATCCCCCGTACCACAAAAAAACCAAAAATAAACAAACAAAAAGATGAGAATGATGACAGTTTCAGTTGCTATTGGATTTTTTTTTTTTTTTTTTTTAAGTTTTGGATTTTGCACACGTTAAGACTCAGACTGGCTGTGTGTGGTGTCGCATGCTTGCTGAGGGTATAGCTCAGGGGTAGAATGCCCCTGAGTTCAACCCCCAGTACTGAAAAAAAAAAAAAGAAAAAAGAAAAAAAAAAAAGACTCAGACTGTGTTTTCAAGAGAGTAACAAAAAATTGAAGGTTCTCAAGTTGCAATATGAGGCTATAGATCTAGTACCCTTCTATTTTTGAGATTTCCTCTCTAGAAAAAAATATTTCTCTTATCTCTGCAGACCTTGTGTGCACTTATTCGAGGAGTCCATCAAAAGAATAAATCTACCTCTGGGTTTGACATTATCAACATGCTGATGGGCTTTGACAAGGCGGAGCTGTGCATGAAGGTGAGACATAAGCTACAGATGTGTGAATGGCTATTTCTGACAGCTGTTTATGGATATCATCTGCATATAGATGTCCTAGATTTGAATTCAGATATAGATGATTAAATTTGACTTTAACTAGGACATTTTTATTATTTTATTTTTTTCAGTACTGGGGATGGAACCCAGGGGCATTCAACCTCTGAGCTCGACCCCCATCCCTATTTCATTTTTTAGTTTGAAACAGGGTCTCCTGATTTCCTGAGGCTAGTCTTGAACCTGTGATCATCCTGTCTTAGCCTCCCAAGTACTAGGATTACAGATGTACCACCATGGTTGGCAAATTTGGATTTATTTATTTACGGCGCTGGGAATTGAACCCAGTGGCGTTCTACCTCCAAGCTACCACGCCCGGCTAAACTTGGATATATTTAGTTAACAAATTTTGTTTATCTGTTTTTTTGTTTTGCGGTACTGGGGATTGAACTCAGGGGCGTTCTACCTCCGAGCTACCCCCAGCCCTATTTTTTATTCTTTATTTTGAAACCGGGTCTCCCTAAGTTGCGGAGGGCCTCTTTAGGTCGCTGAGGCTGGCCGTGAACCCGGATCCTCCGGTCTCAGCCTCCCGAATGCTGGGATTATAAGCGTGCGCCACCACGCCCGGCAAATTTTGTTTATCTGAATAAAGGAAAAATTTAAATTCAAATTCAAATTGAGGTATCTTTTCCCAGTATGATAAAGAATGAACAGTCTATTTTATTATTTGTACTATATGATCATACATTTCTGTTAACATTTATGAACTTAAGTAAAAATACAACAAATTAATATACAAGATTAGCTTTTATTTTATTTTTTGTTATTTTGTGGTACTAGGAATTGAACCCAGGGGCATTCTACCTCTGAGCTACATTTCTAGCCCCTTTTGTCATTTTTTTTGTTTTGCTTTTAAACAGATTGCTTAGAGTCTTGTTAAATTGCTGAGGCTGGTCTTGAACCTGTGATTTTCCTGAGTCAGCCTCCCAAGTACTGGGATTACAGGCTTGAGGTTTGCACCACCATGCCTGGGATTGGGTTTACCATCTTTTTTTTTTTTTTTTTTTTTTTTGGTGATACTGGGGATTGAACTCGGGGGCATTCTACCTCCGAGCTACACCCCCAAGTCCGATTTTTAGAATGCCCCTGTGTTCAAAAACAAAACAGAACCCAGAAGCGGCTTGTTTTGATTTGTTTTTGTGGTATTGGGGATTGAACCCAGGTTCATTATACCTCTGAGCTACACCCTCAGCCCTTTTTTTTTTTTTTTTTTTTTGCGGTACTGGGGATTGAACTCAGGGGCATTCTACCTCTGAGCTACACACCCAGCCCTATTTTTTATTCTTTATTTTGAAACAGGGTCTCACTAAGTTGTGGAGGGCCTCACTAAGTAGCTGAGGCTGGCCTTGAAACCAGATTCTCCAGTCTCAGCCAAATGCTGGGATTACAAGCGTGTGCCACCATGCCCGGCTCCTCAGCCCTTTTTATTTATTTTTTTTATTTTGAAACAGGGTCTCCCTAAGTTGTAGAGGTCCTCACTAAGTAGTTGAGGCTACCTGCAAACCTGCAATCCTCCAGTCTCAGCCTTCCAAGTACTGGGATTACTAACATGTGCCACATGCCTTGCTTAAAGCGGCTTATTTTGAACCTTCACCTTGACCTTCCAACATATGATATCTTTATTCTTTATCAATTGTCTGTCTTTATTTATTTATTTTGCAGTACTGGGGATTGAACCCAGGGGCATTCTACCTCTGAGGTATACCCCCAGTCCTAGTTTTTATTCTTTTTTTATTTCTTATTTTTTATTTGTGTGTGTGTGTGTGTGTGTGTGTGTGTGTGTGTGTGTGTGTGTGCGTGCTTGCGCACTCGCGCGCGCGCGGGATACTGGGGATTGAACTCAGGGGCATTCTACCTCCAAGTTATACTCCCAGCCCTAGTTTTTATTTTTTATTTTGAAACAGGATCTCACTAAGTTGTAGAGGGCCTCATAAATAACTGAGGCTGGCTGTGAACCCGGATCCTCGAGTCTCAGCCTCCCAAATGCTGGGATTACAAGCATGCGCCACCACGCCTGGCCAGTAATGGAATTTATATACAGTTAATTTAACCATTAGGTTTTCCTTTTTCAGTGTACCTCATCTAATCTAAAAGTTTATATGTGTATTACAGGCTGTAAATATTCATGTGGTAGAAGAGTTGTTGTTTTGTGTAGTTGTAAAACATTTTTCCTAAAATAGCTAGATTTTGAGGTCTCTCTCTTTTTTTTTCCTTTTATCTTGCAAGACCTAGACCTAGAGAACGATAAGACTACTTCGCTGTGTGTTATCCACCTTACCGTGTGTAACATAACCCACAGCTGCACAAAGATGAGTATACTTTAATGTTTAATGGTTCTCTTTCTCAGAACTTGATGGAGAGTTTGGATTCATTGCTTTGTGCAGAAGGTTCTGAAAGTCTGAAGAGTTTATGTCTGAAACTTCTTCTTTGTTTAGTGACTGTAAGTAACGCATCTATGTTTGTCAAAGATATTAATTGACAGCAGTGGAAAGCTCATTTGAATATGTGAGCCCAAAGTTTGCAGGAAAAAGAGAAAAAAAAATTCTCTGCTGGAGTTTTTTTTTTTTGCGGTACTTGGGATTGAACTCAGGGGCATTCTACCTCTGAGCTACACCCCTCTGCTGGAGTATTATATCACTCCATTGTGTCTCATGTATACGAGGAAGTTAGTTGCCTGGACTTTTCCTTTTTATTTTTTGTTTTGAAACAGGGTCTTGCCAGGTTGCTGAGAGTTTTGCTACTTGCCGAGGCTGTCTTCCAAACTTAAATTCTCCCATTTCAGCCTCCTACGTACTGAGATTACAGGCGTGCGCCACCATGCCTGGCTAGAATTTACTCTTTAGAGTAATTCTCTCTCTCTCTTTTTTTTTTTTTTTTTGTGGTACTGGGGATTGAACTCAGGGGAATTCTATTTCCGAGCTACACTCCCAGCCCTGTTTATTTATTTATTTATTTTTTTAAATTTTAAAATTTTGAAACAGGTCTCGCTAGGTTGACAAGAGTCTCACTACTTGCTGAGACTGTCCTTGAACCTGCAATCCTCCTGTCTCAGCCTCCCAAGTACTGGGATTACAAGTGTGTGCCACCATTCCTGGCTAACTGCTCTCATTTTTAGCCTATAGACATTTCAGGGGGACTATTTCAGGAGAACTACTCTGTATTCTATATTGTCAAATTTGTCTTTTTCATCAAGTTTCATTTAGAAATGGCTCTTGTGAATCTGAATATTTTTATTTGGTCTGACTTTGATTTTGTAAATGAAGGCTGGTCTGTACTTCCCAGTGGAAGAAGGATAGGGTGTTGTTCATTTCTTTCAGGTGTTTTCCTTCCCCTACCATTTTATTTTTTCTGGTACTGGGGATGGAACCCAGGGGGCTTCTGCCTTCAGGCTACACCTCCAGACCTATTTGTTTTTTTTTTTTACGGTTCTGGGGATGGAACCCAGGGGCATTCTATCTCCAAGCTACCATCCTCAGCCCTAATTTTTATTCTTTATTTTGAAACAGGGTCTCACTAAGTTGCGGAGGACCTCACTAAGTAGTTGAGACTGGCCGCGAACTGGGATCCTCCTGTCTCAGCCTCACCCCTGCCACTTTTTTTTTGGGGGGGGGGTAATAGGGATTGATTAATGCCTATTGATTAATAGGCATTCTACCTCCGAGCTACACCCCCAGACCTATTTTTTTATTCTTTATTTTGAAACTGGGTCTCACTAAGTTGCGGAATGCCTCACTAGGTAGCAGAGGCTGGCTGCGAACCCGGATCCTCCAGTCTCAGCCTCCCGAATGCTGGGATTACAAGTGTGTGCCACCACGCCTGGCTCCCTGCCACCTTTTGAAGACTTTTTTTTCTTGTGGCATGGGGATTGAACCCAGGAGCATTCTACCTGCAAGCTATATTCTCAGCCCTATTTTTTTTTTTTTTGCGGTACTGGGAATTGAACTCAGGGGCATTCTACCTCCGAGCTATACCCCCAGCCCTATTTTTATTCTTTATTTTGAAACAGGGTCTCACTAAGTTGCGAGTGTCTCACTAGGTAGCTGAGGCTGGCCGTGAACCCGGATCCTCCGGTCTCAGCCTCCCGAATGCTGGGATTACAAGCGTGCGCCACCACGCCCGGCTCTCAGCCCTATTTTTAATTCTTTATTTTGAAACAGGGTTTCATTAAGTTATGGAGGGCCTCACTAAGTACCTGAAGCTGGCTGTGAAGTATGATCCTCCTGTCTCAGCATCCCAAATACTGGGATTACAAATGTGTGCCACCATGCCTGGCATGGCTCTTATTTTATTTTATTTTTTTGAAACAGGGTCTCATTAAGTTGCTGAGGGTTTTGCTAAGTTGTAGAGGCTGGCTTTGAACTTGAGATCTTCCTGTCTCAGTCTCCCAACTACTGAGGATTGAAGGCATGGGTTACTATGCTTGGCAAATGCTAATTTCTTTCTTTTTTTTGCGGTACTGGGGATTGAACTCAGGGGCATTCTACCTCCGAGCTACACCCCCCAGCCCTATTTTTTTTTATTTTTGAAACCGAGTCTCACTAAGTTGCAGAGTGCCTCACTAGGTAGCTGAGGCTGGCCGCGAACCCGGATCCTCCGGTCTCAGCCTCTCGAATGCTGGGATTACAAGCGTGCGCCACCACGCCCGGCTTTTTTTTTTTTTTTTTTTTTTTGCGGTACTGGGGATTGAATTCAGAGGCATTCTACCTCTCAGCTATGCCCCCAGCCCTATTTTTCATTCTTTACTTTGAAACAGGGTCTCACTAAGTTGCGGAGTGCCTCAGTAGGTAGCTGAGGTTGGCTGCGAACCCGGATCCTCCGGTCTCAGCCTCCCAAATGCTGGGATTACAAGCATGAGCCACCACGCCCGGCTGACAAATGCTAATTTCTTAACCTCATAGTTTCTTTTTTTTTTGCCGTACTGGGGATTGAACCCAGGGACCTTCTACCTCTGAGCTATACCCTCAGTCCTATTTTTTATTCTCACTAAGTTACGGAGGGCCTCACTAAGTAGCTGAGGCTGGCTGTGAACCTGCAGTCCTCTGGTCTCAGCCTCCCCAGTACTGGGATTATAAGTGTGCACCGCCATGCCCGGCTAACCTCATAGTTTCTGGGTTTTTTTTTTTGCGGTACTGGGGATTGAAGTCACGGGTATTCTACCTCCAAGCTATACCCCCAGCCCTATTTTATGTTCTTTATTTTGAAATAGGGTTTCACTAAATTGCAGAGTGCCTCACTAGATAGCTGAGGCTGGCCGAAAACCCAGATCCTCCGGTCTCAGCCTCACAAATGCTAGGATTACAAGCGTATGCCACCACTCCTGGCTTCACAGTTTCTGTTGATTCAGGCTCTGGTCCTTTGGAGTGCTTGTGGAAAGTCTACTAAGTGTGTACTAGAATGTTTTAACATTTGTGTTTCACTCATGTACTGTACTAGAAAGTATATGTGAAATGTCAGAGTGCCTCAGTACAGATTTTAAAAAGCCTTTTATTCCATTAGGTAACAGACAACATCAGCCAGAACACTATCCTGGAGTATGTAATGATTAATAGCATATTTGAAGCAATTTTACAGGTAGGTCAATTACCATGTGGCTTCTTTCTCTTTAGGGTACGCCTCTTCAAATTTTGTTGTTCTGTCTTCTCAGGAACCAGGAAATAGCACGCAGGAGTTATGTATTTCTGGTTCTCGTTACAGATACTCTCCCACCCCCCAAGTCGTAGGGAACATGGGTATGATGCTGTTGTCCTCTTGGCTTTGCTGGTAAACTACAGAAAATATGAAGTAAGTGGGTCCCTTAGTGAACAGTTCTTATCTTTTAATTTTTTTTTGTCGTAGATATTGAACCCAGGGACATTCTATTTCTCAGCTACACCTGCAGCCCTATTTTTTATTCTTTCTTTCTTTATTTTTTTTACTGGGGTTTTGTGGGTTTTTTTTTTTTCTTTTTATATTTTTCGTATTGTTTTTTACAGGGCCAAGGATCGAACCCAGGGCTTTGCCTTTGCTAGGCAAGTGCTCTGCCACTGAGCTAAATCCCCAACCCCCTTATTCTTTATTTTGAAACATAGTCTCACTAAGTTGCGGAGTGCCTCACTAGGTAGCTGAGGATGGCCATGAACCTGTGATCCTCCTGTTTCAGCCTCCCAAGTACTGGGGTTACAAGTGTGTGCCACCACGCTGGGCAGTTCTTATCTTTTTATAATCTTCCTATATGTGGCCACTTCTAAAGGTCTTTGCTTAATTGTAGAAGACATTTTCTTGGTAAATGGTATAAAGATTAATTTTGAGAACCCGGGCATGGTGGCACACACCTGTAATGCCAGTACTTGGGAGGTTAAAGACAGTAGGATTGAGCCGGGCATGATAGCATACGCTTGTAATCCCAGTACTTGGGAGGCTGAGACTGGAGGATCCGCGTTTGTGGCCAGCTTCAGCTGCTTAGTGAGGCCCTCCACAACTTAGTGAGACCCTGTTTCAAAATAAAGAGTAGAAGCCGGGCGTGGTGGCACATGCTTGTAATCCCAGCATTCGGGAGGCTGAGACCGGAGGATCCGGTTCGCGGACAGCCTCAGCTACCTAGTGAGGCACTCTGCAACTTAGTGAGACTCGGTTTCAAAATAAGGAATAAAAAATAGGGCTGGGGGTATAGCTCGGAGGTAGAATGCCCCTGAGTTCAATCCCCAGTACTGAAAAAAAAACAAACAAACAAAAAAAACAAAAACCCAAAACAAAACAAAGCCGGGCGTGCTGGCGCACGCTTGTAATCCCAGCATTTGGGAGGCTGAGTCAGGAGGATCTGGGTTCGTGGCCAACCTCAGCTACCTAGTGAGGCACTCCACAACTTAGTGAGACTCGGTTTCAAAATAAAAAATAAAAAATAGGGCTGGGGGTATAGCTCGGAGGTAGAACGCCCCTGAGTTTAATCCCTAGTACCGCAAAAACCAACAACAAAAAAAAAACCACAAAAAAAAGAAGAGTAAAAAATATAGGGCTGGGGGTATAGCTTGGAGGTAGAATGCCCCTGGGTTCAATCCTCAGTACCACAAAACAACAATAACAAAAAAAAAGAGAGTAGGATTGCAAGTTTGAAGTCCATGTCTACAACTTAGTGAGACCTTGTTTAAAAAATAAATAAATAAAAGCCGGACGTGGTGGCGCACGCTTGTAATCCCAGCATTTGGGAGTCTGAGACCAGAGGATCCGGATTCGTGGCCAGCCTCAGCTACCTAGTGAGGCCCTCCGCAACTTAGTGAGACCCTGTTTCAAAATAAAGAATAAAAAATAGGGCTGGGGGTATAGCTTGGAGGTAGAATGCCCCTGAATTCAATCCCCAGTTCCCCCCCCCCAAAATAAAATAAAATAAAATAAAATAAAATAAAATAAATAAATAAATAAGTACCGTGGCGTGGTGGCACATGCTTGTAATCCCAGTACTTGGGAGGCTGAGACAGGAGGATCCAGGTTCACGGCCAGCCTCAGCTACTTAGGCCCTCCACAACTTAGTGAGACCCTGTTTCCAAATAAAGAATAAAAAATAGGACTGGGGGTGTAGCTCGGAGGTAGAAGGACCTTGGGTTCCATCCCCAGTACCACAAAAAAAAAAAAAAGTAAAATAAAAAGGGCTGGTCATGTGGCTCAAAAGTAGAATGCCCTTGGGTTCAATCTCCAATATATATATCACATATATACACATATAATCACATTTATACATATATAATTAATCTTTCATCTTTTTTTTTTTTGCGGAACTGAGAATTGAACCCAGGGGCATTCTACCTCTGAGCTACACCCCCCCAATCCTATTTTTTATTCTTTATTTTGAAACAGGGTCTCACTAAGTTGCGGAGGGCCTCACTAAGTAGCTGAGGATGGCCAGGAACCTGTGATCCTCCTGTCTCAGCCTCCCAAGTACTGGGATTACAATAGTGCACTATCCCGCCTGGCTTTATAATTAATCTTGATAAACCAGATTTTTTTTTTTGTGTGTGTGTGTGTGTGTGTGTGTGTGTGGTACTGGGGATTAAACTCAGAGGCGTTTTACCTCTGAACTACGTTCCCAGCCCTATTTTATTTTTTATTTGAAACAGGGTCTCACTAAGTTGTGGAAGGGCTCATGAGGTTGCTAAGGCTGGCCATGAACCTGTGATCTCCTGTCTCAGTACTGTGATTACAGGCATGTGCCACCATGCCTAGCTCATAAACTGGATTCTTGAAATCCAATATTAAATGCAGGGGGCAGATAATATTGTTTAAAGAAATCCTATAGTGCAGTGGAACCAGGGGCATTTTTTTTTTTCCTCTGTGGCACTGGGAATTGAACTCAGGGGCATTCCACTTCCGAGCTATTTCTCTAGTCCTACTTTATTTTTATTTGAAAACAGGATCTTGCTAGGTTGATGAGAATCTTACTACTTGCTGAGACAGTCTTTGAACCTGTGGTCCTCCTGTCTCAGCCTCCCAAGTACTGGGATTACAAGTGTGTACCACCATGCCTGGCTTGAACCAGGAGCATTCTGCCTCTGAGGTACACCCCCAACCCTTTTTATTTATATATATTTTTTGTTTTTGTTTTTGGTACTGAGGATGGAACCCAGAGGCATTCTACCTCCAAGTTATACCACCAGCCCGATTTTATTTCTTGGAAAGGGTCTCACTAAGTTGCTGTGACTAGCTTTTAACTTGTGATCCTCCTGCCTCAGTTTCCAAAGTCCTGGGATCATAAGTGTGTGCCACTATGCCCAGTGTTATTTATATTTTGAAAAACAAGGTCTCATTAGGTTGTTGAAAATGTCACTGTTGGCTGAGGCTGGTCTCGAACCTGCTCCTGTTTCAGCCTCCTCTCAAGTAGTAGGCTTACAGGTGTGTACCACCATGCCCAGCCTGTAGTGCAATTTTTCTTTCTTTCTTTTTTTTTTTGTGGTACTGGGGATTGAACTCAACTCAGGGGCATTCTACCTCCGAGCTATACCCCCAGCCCTATTTTTTATTCTTTATTTTGAAACAGGGTCTCACTAAGTTGTGGAGTGCCTCACTAGGTAGCTGAGGCTGGCCTCGAACCCGGATCCTCCGGTCTCAGCCTCCCGAATGCTGGGATTACAAGCGTGCGCCACCACACCCGGCTTGTAGTGCAATTTTTAATAAAGTAAGTTTGTCCTTTTTTTTCTTTTATGGTATTAGAAATTGAACCTGGGAGCTGGGCATGGTGGCGCACACTTGTAATCCTAGTACTTGGAAGGCTGAGACAGGAGGATCACAGGTTCGTGGCTGGCCTCAGCTACTTAGTGAGACCCTGTTTCAAAATAAAGAATAAAAAATAGGACTGAGAGCTGGGCGTGGTGGTGCACGATTGTAATCTCAGTACTTGGGAGGCTGAGACTGGAGGATCCGGGTTCGAGACTAGCCTCAGTTACTTAGTGAGACCCTCCGCAACTTAGTGAGACCCTGTTTCAAAATAAAGAATAAAAAATAGGGCTGGGATGTAGCTTGGAGGTAGAATGCCCCTGAATTCAATCCCCAGTACTGCAAAAAAAAAAAAAAAAAGGAAATTGAACCCAGGAATGCTCTACCTCCAAGCTACACTTCTGGCCCTTTTTGTTTGGAAAACATCCTCAGCAAGTAGTGAGACTCTCTGCAACCTAGTGAGACCCTGTTTCAAAACAAAGCCTAAAAAATAGATCTGGGTGGTGTGGCTAGGAGGTAGAATGCCCTTGGATTCAATCTCTAGTACTGCAAAAAAAAAAGACTAGGGGTATAGCTTGGAGGTAGCCATTTATAGCTCTCGTCAATCCCTAGTACCAAAAAAAAGATGAAACAAGTTTTTGACTTTACTCTGGATAATACCACACTGATTCAGAATTTTGTGGGATGGCTAGGTGTTGTGGTGCACACCCGTAATGCCGCTATTTGGGAGGGTAAGACAGGAGGATGGCAAGTTCAGGCCAGCCTCAGGAACTTATTGAGACCCTTGATTTTTTTTTTTTTTTTGTAGTACTGGGGATTGAACTCAGGGGCAGTCTATTTCTGAGTTATACCTATAGCTCTATTTTATTTTTATTTTGAAACAGGTTCTCACTAGGTTAATGAGAGTCTTACTACTTGCTGAGGCTATCCTCAAACTTCTTTTAGCCTCCCAAGTACTGGGATTACAGGCATGTGCTACCACACCTGACTTTTGAGACCTGTTTTAAAATAAAAAGGGTGGGGTGAGCTGGGCTTGGTGGCACACCCTTGTAATTAATCCCTGTACTTGGGAGGCTTAGCCTGGAGGATTCAGGTTCACGGCCAGCCTTAGCTACTTAGTGAGGCCCTCTGCAACTTAGTGAGACCCTTTTTCAAAAAAGAATAAAAAATAGAACTGGGGGTGTAGCTTGAAGGTAGAATGCTCCTGGTTCAATCCCCAGTACAGAAAAAAAAAAAAAAAAAAGGGCTGGGGTGTAGTTCAGAGGTAGAATGTTCCTTAGGTTCAATCCCCAATACAGCTGGGCATGGTGGTGCTTGCTTGTAATCCTGGCACTTGGGAGGCTGAGATAGGAGGATCACAGGTTCATGGATAGCCTCAGCTACTTAGTGAGGTCCTCTACAATGTAGTGAGACCCTGTTTCAAAATAAAGCATATAAAATACAGCTCGGGGTGTAGCCCGGAGGTAGAATGCCCCTGGGTTCGATCCCCAATTCTGAAAAAAAAAAAAAAATCCCCAATAAAACACACACACACACACACACACACACACACACACACACAATTTTTTGGGAAGGAGGGCCTGGGTATCTTAAAAATTTCAGCTGGGCATAGTTGGACATGCCTATAATCCCACTTCTTCACTACTTGGGAGGCTGAGACAGGAGGATTGAAGGTTTGAGGACAGCCTCAGCAATTTAGACCCTATTTCATAATTAAAAACTTTAAAGAGCTGGGGTTTGGACTCAGAGGTAGAATGCCCCTGGGTTCAATACTCAGTACAAAAAAAAAAAAAAATTCCCAATTGGGTATAATGGTTAGCCAGCATTTGGTACCACTGACCTGGTGCATCTGTTTTGAAAGATTGAATTTTTGTAAATCAGATTTCCTTAATAAAGTCTGCTTGTTTAAGTATCACTGATGTTTGGAATTCTTTTTGATTTTAAAGACAAAATTGAAGACAGGGTCTTATTCATTTCAGTTCTGGAGTTCTTTTTGCTGTACGTTAATCAGGGTTTAGATTCATAGGCTTTCGAAAAGAAGAGCAGAAGCCAGGTGTGGTGGTGAATGCTTGTAATCCCAGTACTTGGGAGGCTGAGACAGGAGGATTGCAGATTCAAGTACAGCCTCAGCAAGTAGTGAGACTCTTACTAATCTAGCGAGAACCTGTTTCAAAATAAAAAAAATAAAATAGGTCTGGGGGTATAGCTCGGAGGTAGAATGTCCCTGGGTTTAGTCCCCAGTAAACACACACACACACACACACACACACACACACACACACACACACACACACACACCTCTGCAGGCAGAACCTAGAGATTTCATGTGTGGACTGGTATATGTACTTGATTCCTTCCAAAAGGCAGAATCCACAGAAAAGGAAGGGGGGCTACTCAGGGCTAAGACGGATTCCTCTTGATGAGTTGGAAGTATTTGGCCTAGAGTCCTAGATACCAGGAGTACTTTACTAAACCCAGAAGTCAGGCATAGTGGCACATGTCTGTAATCCAGTACTTGGGAGGCTGGCACAGGAGGGACACAGGTTTGAAGCTAATCTCAGCAATTTAGTGAGGCTCTCAGCAACCTAGTGAGAACCCTCTTGAAAACAAAATAGGCCTGGGGGTGTAGTTCAGAGGTAGAATGCTCCTGGGTTCAATCCCTTAGCAACAACAATAATGAAAGTGCTATGAGGAATGGACCAGCTGGAGAGGGGATCTTATTTTCTGAGCTTCTGGTTCTTCTCTTAGTGATTTTTGATATAATTCCTAGTTAGACTTTATTTGGACAGGTTGAAAGTGATGGGTAACACAAAATCTAGAGCTTAGTCTTATAAAAAGAGATATGGAAGAAGGAGGGGCAATGAGAAAGAAACACTTAAGGAGGAACTGGAGTATGTGGAGTGATGTTAATGTGTTATAAATCCTAGGAGCTGATTATTTTCATTGTCTTGGAGGATCTGATGAATGGGCATAGAGCTACTAATAAATATGTAATTTATCACCAACACCTGTTTTACTGGTGATGCGGAGGGGCTGTCATGGTAAACTGTTGTGATCTGTCATGTGTAAAAGCCTCTGGGGCCTTATTACAACAGCAAGAAAAGATAGCTAAGGAAAAATGCTGAGGATAGTTAAAGAGAGTTGAGTTATATGTGACAGTAATGTGCCATCATCAGCAATGAATATTTTCAGAACATTCTGGTGGATGCAGGCCAATCTGAAGCAATGGCTTGACTTCTCTAAGTGTAAACTGAACCCTAGCTCAGCCCAGTAGGGCTCTCTGAATTGTCAGCCTGAAAAATTGGACATGGCCAAGGAGCTGGATAAAATCATATTTCTAGAGTGAGGTATGCATCTCCCATCTGTCAGAAGCCCCCAGAAGAATTAATATAGTGGGCAAGGGCCAGCTGGTGGGCATAATTTATCTGGGCTTTGCAGCCTTTGATATAAGTCACTTACCAGAAACCATTAGGGAAGTTTGGTGACCATGGAGTAGGGAGGTTTTTGACAGGAATTTGAGGAATTCCAGATGAACATAGCAAAATTGAAAGCTGTTGAAATTTTATGTAAACTAGTAGTAGAGGGGATGCTGGGGAGAAAAGTTTTCTGTCACCACAGTTGATCCCTTGAAGAGTAGGGTGAGTTGTGACCTTTCTAGAAAGGTACAAAAGTATCAGACAGGCTAGATATTCCACTAAGAACAGAGAAGGAAAATAAAATGGTGGACACAAGGAATAGAAGTGATGGATCATATGTCATGTGGTAGAAAAGGTATAGTTCTTCCTTGCTTCAAATAATGCATTCTCTAGAGGAGGCCAAAAAAAGTTTAGGGAAGAACAATGAAAACGACAAAGTAAAACTTAGATCAAATAAAAGCAGGACCTCATTATAGTGATCCTGTGAAGGATCACCGAGTCTGTAATTCTGTCTTGTGGGTGAAAAGTAGATTGCCTCCAGTCTTTTTTTTTTTTTTTGCGGTCCTGGGGATTGAACTTAGGGGCATTCTACCTCCGAGCTATACCCCCAGCCCTATTTTTTATTCTTTATTGTGAAACCGGGTCTCACTAAGTTGTGGGGTGCCTCACTAGGTAGCTGAGGCTGGCCACGAACCCGGATCCTCCAGTCTCAGCCTCCCAAATGCTGGGATTACAAGTATGCACCACCACGCCCGGCTTGCCTCCAGTCTTAAAAGTGATCAGCACAAGCTCGACATGGTGGCTCATACCTGTGATCCTAGTACTTGAGACTGAGACAGGAGGATTGCAGGGTCAGTACCAGCCTTAGCAACTTAGCGAGGTTCTCAGTAACTTATTGAGATCTTATTTCCAAATACAAAATAGAACTAGCTTGGGGTGTAGCTCAGAGTTGGAATACCCCTAGGTTCAATCCCCAGCACCACAAAACAAAACCAAAACCAAAACCAAAAAAAAAACAAAAAACAAACAAACCCAAATGGGCAGCACAAAGGTTTAGTATTATGGATAATCAGTGTTTAGAAATTTTGACAGCATTAAGATCCTGAGAGGAAATGACATAGACATCAACTGTTGCCCTGAGCATGATGTTTCTCAGAAATTACAAAATTATTTATAACCGAGTGTAGTGGCACGTGCTTGTAATCCCAGCATTCGGGAGGCTGAGACCGGAGGATCTGGGTTCGCGGCCAGCCTTAGCTACCCAGTGAGGCACTCCGCAAGTTAGTGAGACCTGGTTTCAAAATAAAGAATAAACAATAGGGCTTGGGGGTATAGCTTGGAGGTAGAATGCCCCTGAGTTCAATCCCCAGTATCGCAAAAAATAAATAAAAGTATTTATTATGTATTCTTCCAAGTTCCTTTTCTTTTTTCTCCTTTCTTTTTTCCTAAAGAACTTTTATGTTTTTGTGGAACTGGGGATTGAACTAGGGGCATTCTACCTCCAAGTCCCACCCCTAGCCCTATTTTTTTTTTTTTTTTGTACTGGGGATTGAACCCAGGGATATTCTACCTCCGAGCTATCCCTCCAGTCCTATTTTTTATTCTTTATTTTGAAACAGGGTCTCACTGAATTGTGGAGGGCCTCACTAAGTAGCTGAGGCTGGCGGTGAACTCAGATCCTATTTCAGCCTCCCAAGTACTGGGATTACAAGCATGCGCCACCACACCTGGCTCCCAGCCTTATTTTTTGTTTGTTTGTTTTTGTGGTACTGGGGATGAAACCCTTGGGCATTCTACCTCTGGGCTATACCCCCAGACCTATTTTATATTTTATTTGGAAACAGGGTCTCACTAAGTTGCAGAGGGCCTCACTAAGTTGCTGAGGCTGGCTGTGAACCTACCATCCTACCATCCTGCGATCCTCTTGTCTCAGCCTCCCAAATACTGGGATTACAAGCGTGTGCCACCACACCCAGCTAGAACTTTGCTTTAAATATGGTGCTAATGTTAAAGTTGAAAAATAGAGCTATAAATTATTAAGCCTTAACCATATACCAGATTTTTTTTTTTTTTTTTTTTTTTTTTTTTTTTTTGCGGTACTAGGGATTGAACTCAGGGGCGTTCTACCTCCAAGCTACACCCCCAGCCCTATTTTTTATTCTTTATTTCGAAACCGGGTCTCACTAAGTTGCGGAGTGCCTCACTAGGTAGCTGAGGCTGGCCGCGAACCCGGATCCTCCGGTCTCAGCCTCCTGAATGCTCATATACCAGATATTATGCTATGGAGTTTACGTGTCTTTTTTTTTCTTCTCACCAAGTTGCGTAGGGCCTCACTAAATTGCTAAGGCTGGCTGTGAACCTACCATCCTACTGTCTCAGGCTCCCAAGTACTGGGATTACAAGTGTTTGCCACTATACATGGCTCTCTTTCTTATTTTTCCTTGTGGTACTGAGGATTGAACCCAGGAACATCCTATCTCTAACTACATCCCCAATCCTTTTTTTTTTTTTTTTTTTTTTTTTTGTGGTAATTGAACTCAGGGGCATTCTACCCCCAAGCTATACCCCCAGCCCTATTTTTTATTCTTTATTTTGAAACAGAGTCTCACTAAGTTGCAGAGGGTCTCACTAAGTAGCTGAGGCTGGCCATGAACCCAGATCCTCTGGTCTCAGCCTCCCAAATACTGGGATTGCAAGTGTGCGCCACCACGCCTGGCTTCCCCAACCCTTTTAATTTTTGTTTTGAAACAGTCTCTCTAGGTTGCTGAGTCTCATTGAGTTGTGGAGGCTTGCCTGGAACAATCCTCTTGTCTCAGCCTCCCAAGTACTATTACGGGCATATACCATTGTACCTGGCCCTTTTTATTTTTTGAGGCAGTGTCTCAGTTTCTCTCCAGTTTGCAGAGGCTGGCCTTGAACTTGTTATTTTCCTGCTTCAGCCTCCCGAGTCACTGGGATTATAGGCTTGAACACTGTGCAAGGATTTGGTCTGTTGTTTCTAATATTGCTCTCATCATGGCAGCATCTTTAGGTCAGCTGACTTCAGGTTTTCTTTTCCAAGGTCCTATGTGCTTTGGATCTTGCCTCAAGTCTATAACATCAGCAGGACTTGACTGTTGAGAAGATCTGTTGACAGCTTTCCCTCTGTCAGATCAAGTAACAAATGGAGTGAGTTCTACCTCCATGAGTTGTGATGTATAAAACCTTAAAAATATTTGGGCTGTTAAGAAAGCAAAGCTCTCTCTGTATTCCCAGTTGACATGCAAAAGATGCCCTCAGAAACTTGATTAAATGAGGCGTATGTGGGGGGTTAGCTGTTCAGTTGGGTTTTCAAGTTTCTTAGTAATGAGTTTTCTTGGTAGCTGTAAAAACTGCCAGTCTGAGAACTATTGTTACTTGCCTCCCTTGGGTTAGAATTGGTGCCTGATCTGTATGAGGTCTTTCTCACATCCTGTGGATAGGCTGTTCTCAAGGTGAGCAGGTCATTGGATCTGGCTCTACTTGTAGGATGAGTTCTAGTTGTTTAATGAGCTTAAATATACATCCATTTCTATGTGGTATACAGCTGAAGTTGGGTCTGGAAAAATTTAAGAAATTTTCCAGTGCTATAAGTGATAGGACAATCACTAAATCCCAGTGTCCTGACCAGATTGTTGCTTGGGTAATTATATCTTTTTCTTTCAGTTCCCCCTGCAGCGTTATTTGGGAATCAGATCTCCATAAATGGCCTCTTTGGCTGTTAAGCAGCTGCCACTTTCCACCCCCAAGGTGGCTTTGTTTTACAAATGGGTGAATCAGTCCCTGTATATAGTTTGTGAAATGGTTAGGGAGCCTTTGGGCTGAGAATGTAAGTTAGCAACTTATAAATATGTACCTTATGGCAAAGAAGCTTTTATGTCTCCCAAAAGACAGCTATCCCTATGGACTCGGTAGAGTAGGACAAAGTGAGTTTTGTGGAGTGTTCATTTACTTTTTAGAAACAAGTAAGGAGGAAATATGGGAGTAGTGACAGACATAGGCCTGAGCTAATTCAGCTTAGAGGAAAATGCAGGTAGAATAGAACAGGTACGTGTGCATATGTGTGCATGCCCACATGTGCACTTTATAAATGCCTGTATGTGCTGAGAGATTTACTGGAAATGAGGGTAGTCAGCAGTTAAGATTGGTTGTGGCTGGGTATTAGAAACATCAGTGTAGAAAGAGGACTATATAGAAGTCGTCTCCCAGCCCCCCAGCAGTACTGGGGATTGAATCCAGGGGTGCATTATCTCTGCGCTATATCCCAGTCCTTTTATTTTTATTTTTTACTTTTGAGGCAGGGTCTTGCTATGTTGCCCAGGGTGGCCTTGAACTTGTGATCCTCCTGCCTCTGCCTATAGAATATCTGGGATTACAGGGGTGTGCCACTATACTGGATTAAAAGCACTTTTATTAATGTGTGTGTGTGTGTGTGTGTGTGTGTTACTGGGGATCGAACCTAGGGCATTCTACCTCTGAGCTACCCTTCCAATCCTAATTTATTTTTTATTTTGAAACAAGATCTCATTAAGTTGCCCAGACTGGCTTTGAACCTGTGATCATTCTGTCTCAGCCTTCTAAGTATTGGTATAACAGGCAGGAACCACCATGCCAGATTACTTTTTTTTTTTTTTTTTTTGCGGTACTGAGGATTGAACTCGGGTTTTCTACCTCCAAGCTATATCCCCAGCCCTATTTTTTATTATTTATTTTAATTAATTAATTATTTATTTATTTTTGCGGTACTGGGGATTGAACTCAGGGGCATTCTACCTCCGAGCTACACCCCCAGCCCTACTTTTTATTCTTTATTTTGAAACCGAGTCTCACTAAGTTGCAGAGTGCCTCACTAGGTAGCTGAGGCTGGCCGAGAACCCGGGTCCTCCGGTCTCAGCCTCCCGAATGCTGGGATTACAAGCGTGCGCCACCACGCCCGGCTTATTTTATTTATTTATTTATTTTTGTGGTACTGGGGATTGAACTCAGGGGCATTCTACCTCCGAGCTACACCCCCAGCCCTATTTTGTATTCTTTCTTTCTTTCTTTTTGCGGTACTGGGGATTGAACTCAGGGGCATTCTACCTCCAAGCTATACCCCCAGCCCTATTTTTTATTCTTTATTTTGAAACTGGGTCTCACTAAGTTGTGGAGTGCCTCACTAGGTAGCTGAGGCTGGCCGAGTACCCAGATCCTCTGGTCTCAGCCTCCCAAATGCTGGGATTATAAGGGTGTGCCACCATGCCCAGCTCCCCAATCCTATTTTTATATTTTTATTTTGAAACATTGAAACAGAGTCTCACTAGATTGATGAGTCTCACTACTTGTTGAGGCTGTCCTCAAACCTGCAGTTTTCCTGTCTCAGCCTCTCAAGTATTGGGATTACAAGTGTGTGCCACCATGCTTGGCTTAATTTCTTAAATAATGATAAAATAGCTCTTACGTAGGTCACACTCACTTTGACTCTCTTCTCTTGTTTACAGTCTGTGAATCCCTATATTGTGAAGCTGTCTATTGTGGATGATGAGGCCACACTCAATGTGAGTATCTGGATTTTTTTTTGTGTGTGTGGTACTGGGGATTGAACCCAAGGGCATTCTGTCTCCAAACTACACCCCCAGTCCTATTTTTTATTCTTTATTTTGAAACAGGGTCTCACTAAGTTGAGGAGGGCTTCATTAAGTAGCTGAGGCTGGTTGAGAACCTGGATCCTCCTATCTCAGTCTCCCAAGTACTGGGATTACAAGTGTGCGCCACCATGCCTGACTTAAATATCTGGATCTTTGTGTATTGTCTTAATTGTAGTTAGTTGTCTCTTACTTTCAGTGGACATTTAAAACAGAGAACAGAGAGCTACTGTGTTGATTTCATCTGGCTAGAAAGAGGGAATTTGTATTTTTAGAGTCTTTGGCCTTACTGTCATGAGAGGAAGGTTTGAGGGGACTATGGCTTGCTAATTATGATGAAGTGGTTGTTTGTGGTTTTGTGTGTGTGTGTGTGTGTGTGTGTGTGGTGCTGGGGATTGAACTCTGGGGCATTCTACCTCTGGGCTACGCCCCCAGCCCTATTTTATTTTTATTTTGAAACAGGGTCTTGCTAGGTTGATGAGAGTCTCACTACTTGCTGAGGCTGTCCTTGAATCCTCCTGTCCCAGCTTTCCAAGTACTGGGTTTACAGGCATGTGCCATCATGCCTAGCTGTGGTTGGTTATTTTCATGTTGTGATTGGTTATCCTATAAAATCAACAAGTTACACATTTAAGAGTAGGAGAGCTTGGACGACTAAATGGTGAGAGAGTTGTTCTTATAGAACCAGCTAGATGGTACATATAGCCTGACTTGCTGAAGCTGATATGTGAAGGATGATATATATCTACTCCATATATCCTTGAAAGTTTGTGAAATAGCATCTGATCTCTGAATGTAGGGAGGAAGAAGATGACCAGGTATCTGGATCTATTGCCTTTTCATCCTGTCCTCTTCATATCTTCCAATTTTCCTTAAAAAAATGTACACATAATTCATCCTTGTGGCTTTAATTGATCTTTGTGTTATGCTTTGCAGATTCTGGGGGAAAGTCGATAAGTTATTTTCGCATGTACTGGATGCTTTCCTTTTCATTCCTACTTTCTTGTGGTCTGAGTGTCTTGTCTAATGCACCTTCTTTCAGCATGGGACTCTATCACTTTTATTTTAGCTATTTTGGAGATACATGAGGGCTTTTTGTTTGAATATTTTAGCTTAATCTTCTCTTTGGAAGTGAAAATGATCCCAGTGAAATTGTCAGTAATCTGGGCTGGGCTGTTTCACCCTTTGTTACTCTATTTTAAATTGTATCTGGGAACATTAAGTAAGATAATTAGATAAGAAAAATCCTTCCGAAGAAGTTTTTTTTTTTTTTTTTTTTCCTACTTTGACAGTACCTCTCAGAATTTTTGTCTTCGTTGCCAACTTTTAGCAGAACTTCTTGGGTATGGACTGTGGGGGTTTAGTGTTCTCCTTGGCTGAGTCATAACATCACCACCAAGCCCCAAAGGCTGCTCACTTATTTTAGCTGTGCTATCTTTTCTCTTCTAGGGAATGGGGCTTGTGATTGCTCAGGCTCTATCTGAGTACAACAGGTAAGTTCACCTTTCCAGAAAGGAAAAGTCTATTTTTCATTTGAATTGGTTGAATAAAGAGCAGGTTTGTTAGTGTTCTTGGGTGAAAAAGTGTCCATCTTTAATTTAAACACTTAAGAATATTCTTTTGCAGCTGTGGTAGTTTTTTGGCAGAGGCAGAGCTTGTGTGTGTGTGTGTGTGTGTGTGTGTTGAATCCAGGGGCAGTCTACTTCCGAGCTACACCCCCAGCCCTATTGTTTTTTTTTTTTTTTTTTGCGGTACTGGGGATTGAACTCAGGGGCATTCTACCTCCGAGCTATACCCCTAGCCCTATTTTTCATTCTTTATTTTGAAACAGGGTCTCACTAAGTTGCGGAGTGCCTCACTAGGTAGCTGAGGCTGGCCGCGAACCCAGATCCTCTGGTCTCAGCCTCCCAAATGTTGGGATTACAAGTGTGTGCCACCACGCCCGGCTCCCAGCCCTATTTTTGAAATAGTCTCATTAAGTTGCAGAGGGCCTTGCTAAGTTGCTGAGACTGGCCACGAACCTGTTAGCTCCTGTCTCAGCCTTCCAATTACTAGGATTACAGGCATGTGCCACCATGACTGGCTTTTGCATTTTAACTGCTTTTCTAGCTACAAGCAGGTTTTTTCCATTTAGCCCACTGAGTCATACAAATCTAATTTTCTATGTAAAATGCTTATGAAGCTGGGCGTGGTGGCCCACGCTTGTAATCCCAGCATTTGGGAGGCTGAGACCGGAGGATCCGGGTTTGCGGCCAGCCTCAACTAACTAGTGAGGCACTCCACAACTTAGTGAGACTCGGTTTCAAAATAAAGAATAAAAAATAGGGCTGGGGGTATAGCTCGGAGGTAGAATGCCTGAGTTCAATCCCCAGTACTGGAAAAAAAAAAATGCTTATGAAGCATTACTTTTTTTTTTTTTTTTTTTTTTTCCAGTACTGGGGATTGAACTCAGGCATTCTACCTCCGAGCTATACCCCCAGTCCTATTTTTTATTCTTTATTTTGAAACTGAGTCTAAGTTGCGGAGTGCCTCACTAGGTAGCTGAGGCTGGCCTCGAACCCGGATCCTCTGGTCTCAGCCTCCTGAATGCTGGGATTACAAGCGTGAGCCACCACACCCGGCTAGCATTACTTTTTTATACTCTTAAAAACTGAGGGGGGCCGGGTGTGGTGGCGTATGCTTGTAATCCCAGCATTTGGGAGGCTGAGACGGGAGGATCCGGGTTCGCGGCCAACCTCAGCTACTTAGTGAGGCGTCCCGCAACTTAGTGAGACCTTGTTTTCAAATAAAGAATAAAAAATAGGGCTGGGGGTATAACTCAGAGGTAGAATGCTCCTGAGTTCAATCCCCAGTACCGCAAAAAACAAACAAACAAACAAACAAAAACAAAAACAAAAAAAACGGAGGGGGAAGGTGCACATCTGTAATCTCAGTATTTGGAAGGTTGAGACAAGAGGATCACAGGTTTCAGGACAGCCTCAGCAACTTAGTAAGACCCTTAGCAACCTAGTGAGACTATTTCAAAATAAAATAGCTCAGAGTAGCTCAGAGTGTAGCTCAGAGATAGAACACCCCTGGGTTTCATTTCTAGTACCGCACACACCCACAAAACACACCAAAAAAAGGAGAAAGTGTGTGTGTGTGTGTGTGTGTAAATATAAATAAAATTAGGTCTAATTTGACACCTTTCCTTTGCTTTCTTTTCCCTTTCTTTCCTCCCCTCCCTCCCTTCCTTCTCTCCCTTCCTTCCCTTGTCCCTGTTCCCTTTTCTTTTGGATTGAACCCCAGACTCATGCACACTAAGCATGTGTTCTACCACTGAGCCTCGCCACTAACCCAAATGTTTCTTTTTTATTAGTGATCAGCCTCAACTCCCTAGAGTCTGTGTTTACTCTGGGGATTCTCTTTATTGATGCTTGCTTTTCCTCTAGCTGTGGTTGGGGAAGGATCTGGTATTTTATGATTGAACACAAGAAATAGCTCTAATCCTGGCAAAGGTCAGGCAGGGTCGTTCTTGCTCCTCTCCAGACTTTGCTCACACACAATTGGGTGTTGGTACTTCAAATCTGTCCCATTTCCACATGTGTTTTAGCTTTTGATTTTCCTCCCCTTCCTTCAAAAACAAACATGATTTTCACTGTTATAGCCTTAAAGTAATTTCACTGTCACACTTTTCAAGTAATAGTCTGTTTGGGAAATAACTGGATCAGCCATATGTTAGAGCAGTTTCACACTTTTGCAACTTGCTTTCTAAGTCTCTCCCAAAGTAGCCAGGCATTTTGGTACACACTACCTCAAGAGCAGATGGGTGCCTCTTAGCTTGCGGGGGAACTGCAGTGGCTAGATTGTCATAATGCTTTAGTCTTCTGGAGTCAGAATTCTAAGAGTGCTCTGCCCTGATTATCTAGAAAGTTGGGGACAAAGACATGCTTGATAAATAATCCTGAAGTTGAATTTAGTTCTTTTTGTTCAGGCAGTATAAAGACAAGGAAGAAGAACACCAGAGTGGTTTTTTCTCTGCCTTAACAAATATGGTAAGTCTTACTTGTCTTTCCTCCTGCTCAGAAATGCAGGAGATCTGCAGGGGTAAGCAAATCAGGGCTTAGAAGTTCAGATGTTTGAGGTGATGGCATGATGAGGGGAGAGAAGCTGCTCAAAGCCGACTGATCTCCTTTATTGAGTTCTAAAACCAGGTAAGATAGCAGAGAGGGGAGCTTTGACTTCTCTGGGACTAATTTTTCCTAATTAACTAATTGCTAAAGAAAAGGTATACATTAAGCCAGACTTTTGCTTCTGAACATGTTGACCTTGTTTGGAGACTGACCCTGTGGAACACAGAATGAGGGGCTTTAGAAGCCGGGCGTGGTGGCGCACGCTTGTAATCCCAGCATTCGGGAGGCTGAGACTGGAGGATCCGGGTTCGCGGCCAGCCTCAGCTGCCTAGTGAGGCATTCCGCAACTTAGTGAGACCCAGTTTCGAAATAAAGAGTAAAAAAATAGGGCTGGGGGTGTAGCTCGAAGGTAGAACGCCTCTGAGTTCAATCCCCAGTACCGCAAAAAAAAAAAAAAAAAAAAAAAGAATGAGGGGCTTTAGATCTGAGTCCTCCCGGGTGCTCTTCTAGTCTACAATGACCATGTGATCCCTAGAAGCTGGTCCTGCAGTCAAAGGATTGTGCAGTGGATCTAAGCCACTCCTCTAAAGACTTAGGGGCTGGTAGGGCTGAAAGATCTAAGGTTTGGGGAAGTTATTGGTGTAAATTGAAAGACTCCAGTGAGATTTATCAGCCTTGGAAGCACTGGTATTTGGGGCAATTTAATCTGGAACTGATTTTTAAGAGATAAATCTAGAAGTTAAAAAATTCTGTCTTCTTGGGTATTAGTGTTCAAATAATTAGTCCTAGAGCAAGACAGTTTCTGAGTTTATTGTAAGAATCAGCTACCCTTTCTCCTTCCACCCAAAGATGCAGTTTTTCCCCCAGTGCCTTTGCATTCTTCTCGTCTCCTTTCTCAGAGCTCATTTTCAGTAAAGAATCTGCTAAACTCTTTAACTCTGAGCCATGAGTGAATTCTCTCAGAGGCTAGAGAATTACGAGTTTTCTGTTGGTATTTGATTACATGAATTAGATGTAATTATGTTGCTCCTAGGGATCTTCGACTTTTAGTCAAGGAGAAGTAGTTTTGAAAGCAAACAAGTGAAGCTCCAGCTGCATAGTTTTGGCTATCAGTAAGACGGAGGAAAGGTATTTTTAGTGTGGTGGGCATCTTTCTTGGTGCCTCTAAAACCATACAACTTACACCAGTTACTTATATTCCTGTTCTTACTAGGATGCAAACCAAAGATTTTGTTACCTGAAAGATGGAGAATCCATCTTGCATAGATAGCTCTGGTTTGAAATCCAAATATTTCTCCAAAGATACCTCTATTTGGATAAAATTGGCCTGCTTTCCATGATGTTCTTTTTTTTTTTTTTTGATTGAACCCAGGTGCATTCTACCTCCAAGCTACACCCCCAGACCTAGTTTTTATTCTCACTAAGTTGCAGAGGGCCTTACTAAGTAGCTAAGGTTGGCCACGAACCTGCAATCCTCCTGTCTCAGCCTCCCAAGTACTGGGCTTACAAGCATGCGCCACTTCTATGATGTTCTTCATGAGTTAGTTTTTAACTGCAAATCAGCAACTTCCAGGAAAGTTACAGAGTGATGAGGATATGTAGGTTAACATCCACTCACTGTCACAGTGATTAAACTTACACGTGAAAGAAGAGCTGCATGAAAGTACTGGGATTTTTTTTTTTTTTTTTTTTTTTAAGATTCTTAGGGCAATATATTCAGTAGGTTTCTCATCATTTTATTTATTACTTATAAGTCTTTTAAGGTCTTTAAGTGGTCTGTTTTCAGTGTGTGTGTGGCTGATGTTTTAGAGTTCCAAGTCCCCTACTGCTGGAAGCAGTTTGGTTTTTCACTGATTAAAGGCTTCATAGGTGCAGAGCTCCTATCACATCCTCCTGCATAAGTGTGCAATTCCCCTTTTCTTCCACAGGTGGGCAGCATGTTCATAGCAGATGCCCATGAGAAAATCTCAGTACAGTAAGTGCCTAACATTTTTGTTGCAGTAACTTGGAATTTTTCGTGGACTCTTCTGCTGAATATGAGAATGGGAAATGCTACCTCTTGCTAATATTTTAGAAATTCAATTCTTTTTTTGGTGATTTATCAAATGTTTCTCGGAATTTTTGGGGGGGTACTGGAAATTGAACCCAGAGCTTTATGTCTCCTAGGCAAGTGCTCTACCACTGAGCTACCTCCCTAGCCCATTATGTCTTTATTTAGTGGTACTGGGGTTCGAACTGAAGGGTACTCTACCTCTGAGCTATACCCCCAGCCCTATTTTATTTTTATTTTTTGTTATTTTTTTTTAATGTTACTGGAGATTGAACCCAGAGGCATTCTACCTCTGAGCTATACCCCCAGCCTTTTTTTTTTTTTTGTGGTACTAGGGATAGTACCCAGGGGCTTTCTACCTCTGAGCTACACCCCCAGCCCTAATTTTTATTCTTATTTTGAAACAGGGTCTCAGTGCCAAGGGCTTCACTATATGGCTGAGGCTGGCTACGAACCTGCAATCCTCCTGTCTCAGCCTCCCAAGTACTGGTATTACAAGTGTGTACCACCATGCAGAGCTCTATTCTTTATTTTGAAACAAGGTTTCACTAAGTTGCAGAGGGCCTCACTAAGTAGCTGAGACTGGCCTACAACCTGTGATCCTCCTGTTTCAGCCTCCCAAGTACTGGGATTACAAGTGCGTACCACCACGCCTGGCCCCTTATTTTTTATTTTGAAGTAGGGTCTCACTAAATTGCAGAGGGCCTTGCTAAATTGCTGAGGCTGGCTGCGAATCTGTGGTCCTCCTGTTTCAGCCTCCCCAAGTACTGGGATTACAAGCATGTGTCACCTAACCTGGCTCCTTTTCTAAATTTGAGACAGTCTTGCTAAATTGCCAACCTGGCCTTGAACTTGTGATCCTCCAGCCTTGTCCTCCTTAGTTGGTGGGATTATAGGCATGTACCACTCTGGGTGGGTTTTAAATAATGGATCCTAGTTGGGTGTGGTGGTGCATGCTTGTAACACCAGTTACAAGCTGGGAGGCTGAGACAAAAGGGTGAGACAAAAGGATCACAGGTTTAGGGACAACCTCAGCAAGTAGTGGGACTCTCATCAACCTAGGGAGACCCTGTTTCCAAAGAAGAAATAAAACCGGGCTGGAGGTGTAGCTTGAAGGCAGAAGTCCTGTAAGTTCAATCTCCAGTATCACACACAGACACAAAAAAATTAAAAAACAAAAAGAAACCCTTGAAATTTCTGCTTTGATTTATATTTATAGAGCTCCAAAAACTGAAAACCAAAAAAATTGTTCCCAGCTATCTCTGGAATGATATGAAAAAGGGCTGGACATTTGAGCCAATTAAGGATTTACCTGTATTGGTAAGAGGGAAGATAGTAAATGAAGTAGATAAGAACTGGCCTTAAATAATTAGGATCCTCACTTGTATACTTTTGAATATACCCAAAAGGAAAGTAAAAGGGAACATTAGAAACTATCTTGTTAGTTATAAAGTTATAATGTTTTAACTCCTCCACTATAAGACTGACTTTATCTTGTTGTGTGTGTGTGTGTGTGTGTTTTTTTTTAGAACCAATGAGGCCATTCTTTTGGCACTTTATGAAGCTGTACATTTAAATCGCAACTTCATCACAGTATTAGCTCAGGTTGGTTACTTTAAAAACCCTAATCCTTTCTTTTCCATGAATTTCATACAGATTCATTCCATTAACAAGGCTACTTGCCACGTATGATAGGGCACACTTGTAATCCTAGTACTTGGGAGACTGAGACAGGAGGATCACAGGTTGGAGGAAAGCCTCAGTAATTTAGTGAGGTTCTCAGCAACCTAATGAGACCCTATTTCCAAATAAGAAACAGAATCTGGCTCAGAATGTAGCTTGGAGGTAGAATGCCTCTGGGTTAAATTCTCAGTACCACACACACACAAAAATAAATAAATAAAAAATAAAAAAGGTTACCTATCTGTACCTGTTTAAACTCTGCTTTGTATTGGTAGGTAGTAACAAATCACTTTCTGTAGTTTGCCTCTGTTTCATGCTGACTTAGACATATATGTCCATCTGGTGCTGAAGTAGGTCTGTTTTTGTTTGTTTGTTTGTTTTGTGGTACTGGGGATTGAACTCAGGGGCATTCTACCTCCAAGCTATACCCCCAGCCCTATTTTTTATTCTTTACTTTGAAACCGGGTCTCACCAAGTTCCGGAGTGCCTCACTAGGTAGCTGAGGCTGGCCTTGAACCCGGATCCTCTGGTCTCAGCCTCCCGAATACTGGGATTACAAGCGTGCGCCACTACGCCCGGCTGAAGTAGGTCTAATAACATTCAGATTTAATGGTTTTGACCAGTTTATTGATTCTACTAAACCCAAAGAGTTGAGATTATTTTACTTTGCTCACTAGAAATCCTTTGGTGTGCCGGTTATGGTGGTGCATGCCTATAATCCCAGTATTTGGGAGGCTGAGACAGGAGGATTGCAGGTTTCTGGACAGCCCCAGCAAGTAGTGAGACTCTCATCAACCTAGCGAGACCCTGTTTCAAAATAAAAAATAAAATAGGGCTGGGAGTATAGCTCAGAGGTCCCTATTTTATTCAATCCCTAGCACTACACACACACAAAAAGAAATCCTTTGGTGTTATCTTCTATATGTTTGTGTGTGTGTGTGTGTGTGTGTGTGTGTGTGTGTGTGTGTGTGTGTGTGTGATTGAACCCAGAGGCATTCTACCTTCAAGCTACATCCCCAGCCCGATTTTATTTCTTATTTGGAAACAGGGTCTCACTAGGTTGATGAGAGTCTCACTACTTGCTGAGGCTGCCCTCGAACCTGTGATCTTCCTACCTCAGCCTCCCAAGTACTGGGGTTACAAGTGTGTGCCACCATGCCTGGCCCTCTGTATGGATTCTTATATCATATTTCTGCTTTCTAATCCCTTGTGAGTTACAACTGAGATAATATAGGTCATCACTTATTATTTTACCAGTTTCCAAAGAAAAGTAAAAAATATCCTGCCTAGGATACAGTTAGCTTCTAACAAACAAAGTAGTCTGTCAGCATTGAAAGTAGGAAGACATAGAATACTGAGTGCTAGGCCACGTGCCCAGGGGATATCCTCAGTAGCTGGCACAGAAGGGAACTAAAATAGGCTGAGAACTCAGGTCCATGAAAGCTATCTTAAAAAATTAATAGTGTTTTTAAGCAGCCGGGCGTGGTGGCGCACGCTTGTAATCCCAGCATTCGGGAGGCTGAGACCAGAGGATCCGGGTTCGCGGCCAGCCTCAGCTACCTAGTGAGGCACTCCGCAACTTAGTGAGACTCGGTTTCAAAATAAAGAATAAAAAATAGGGCTGGGGGTGTAGCTCGGAGGTAGAATGCCCCTGAGTTCAATCTCCAGCACCGCAAAAAAAAAAAAAAAAAAAAAAAAAAAAAAAAAAAAAAAAAAAAAAAAAAAAAAAAAAAAAAATTAATAGTGTTTTTATCTTAAAGCCAGACTGTTTAAAATATGTATGTGGGCATGGGAGCTTCTCCTCCTCCTCCTCCTCCTCTTCTTCCTTCTTTTTTTTGTTACTAGGGATTGAACCCAAGGCCTCATATAAGAGAGCTTTACTAGTGTGCTACACCCTAACACCCCCTTTTTTTGGTACTGGGGATTGAACCCAGAGGCTGTCTACTTCTAAGCTACACCCTAAGCCCTATTTTATTTAATTTTTTTTATTTTTGAAACAGATTCTCACTAAGTTATGGAGGGCCTCACTAAGTTGCTGAGGCTGGCTGTGAATCTGTGATCTTCCTATCTCAGTTTCCCAAGTATTGGGATTTTAAGTGTGGGCCACCATGCCTGGTTCCTTTTTATTCGTTCATTTATTTATTTATTTATTTTTGCGGTACTGGGGATTGAACTCAGGGGCATTCTACCTCCGAGCTATACCCCCAGCCCTATTTTTTATTCTTTATTTTGAAACAGGGTCTCACTAAGTTGCAGAGTGCCTCACTAGGTAGCTGAGGCTGGCCTCGAACTGGGATCCTCCAGTCTCAGCCTCCCAAATACTGGGATTACAAGCGTGCACCACCACGCCCAGCTTATTTACTTATTTATTTATTTATTTTTGTGGTACTAGGGGTTGAACTCATGGACACTCTACCTCTGAGTTACATTTCTAGCCCTTTTTATTTTTTATTTTGAAACAAGGTCTTGCGAAGTTGCTGATGCTGGCCATGAATCTGCTACCCTCCTGCCTTAGCCTCCCAAGTACCAGAATTATATTATTTGTGTTTGTGTGTGTGTGTGTGTGTGTGTGTGTGTGTGTGTGTATGTAAGTGTGTGTGGTCCTGGGGATTGAATTCAGGCATTCAACTTCTGAGCTACACCCCCAGTCCTATTTTTTATTCTTTATTTTGAAATGGTCTCACCAAGTTTCGAAGGGCCTCTCTAAGTAGCTGAGGCTGGCCGAGAACCTGGATCTTCCTGTCTCAGCCTCCCAAGTACTGGGATTACAAGCGTGTGCCACCACATCCGGCTTGGCTTCACTGATTGTTTAACAATAAAAATAAGGTTATGCTTTAACTGCAGTATGCTGGTTTGGAGTCTACTTTGGCAGACATTTACCAGTTTTCATGACCAATAATATGAGACACTTAAAAAAAAAAAAAAGAGAGAGCGACTTTATGTACTATATTCTCATTGTGTTTCTTGTCTGCTTTCCAAGTTCCATAACTGATGTTAAAAGAAGGGATGAGGAAGGTAAAAGGCTGGGGAAGAGAAGGGAAATTACAAAGAGTTGCTTCTTATCTTATTTCCCATGAGTTGATGTGGTAGGGATGGCTAAGGAAGGTCAAGGACAGAAAAGTCATCTGTTTTGGTCTGCACCCAACACACTCTTGTTTGTTATGGAATAGGAAAGCTGCCATCAACAAAGCTCTATTTTTATTTTATTTATTTATTTATTTACTTATTTATTTATTTATTTTTGCGGTACTGGGGATTGAACTCAGGGGCATTCTACCTCTGAGCTATGCCCCAGTCCTATTTTTTATTCTTTATTTTGAAACAGGGTCTCATTAAGTTGCGGAGGGCCTCACTAATCAGCTAAGGCTGGCCAAGAACCCGGATCCTCTGGTCTCAGCCTCCCAAATGCTGGGATTACAAGTGTGCGCCACCATGCCTGGCTCTTTATTTTTATTTTTATTTTTTTGCGGCTGGGGATTGAACTCAGGGGCATTCCACCTTCGAGCTATACCCCCAGCCCCATTTTTTATACTTTATTTTGAAACAGGGTCTCACTAAGTTGCAGAGGCCTCACTAGGTAGCTGAGGCTGGCCTCAATCCCAGATCCTCCGGTCTCAGCCTTCCAAATGCTGGGATTACGAGCGTGCGCCACCATGCCCAGCTTAACAAAACTCTTTTTTTTAATACCTAGTGTCTCCTTGTCACTACATCTGTTAGTCAATTATGTGGTCATTAGAACAGTCTATAAATGTATATTATTGACTATTCTAATGAGAATAGTCTCTTCCCATGTCTGAAGTTTTTTATTTGTATAGTTCTACAGAAAAACTTATGTAATAGGGACCTAGTTGCTTTAAAGAAAACTGGCCCACAGAACTCCTTGTTAGAGCTTAGCAAGCATCAGTAGTAATCAGGCATTCATGGAACTAAATGCAGAAGGAGTCCCTCCTCCGTGAGTTTTCAATCTGTAAGTATAAGACCAGGTATACCAGTAAGGGTACTCGGGAGAGAATGCTCAGGGAGAACTGGATTTTCTGTTTTCTTACCCATATATGTCCTTTTTCAGAGTCATCCAGAAATTGGCTTGGTAACAACCCCTGTCAGTCCTGCTCCAACAACCCCAGTCACACCACTTGGGACCACGCCACCCTCCTCTGATGGTGAGCCTACCAGCTCTTCTGTGTTCTTTTTTTTTTTTTTTTTTTTTTTTTTTGCAGTACTGGGGATTGAACTCAGGGGCATTCTACCTCTGAGTTATACCCCCAGCTCTATTTTGTATTCTTTATTTTGAAACCGAGTCTCACTAAGTTGCAGAGTGCCTCACTAGGTAGCTGAGGTTGGCCTCGAACCCGGATCCTCCGGTTTCAGCCTCCCAAATGCTGGGATTACAAGCGTGCGCCACCACGCCCGGTTCTTCTGTGTTCTTGATCAATAAGATCTTAGATCTTTCAGGGTGAGCATAGCTGTGTTGAATAAAGAACACAGTTGAATTAACAACTAATTTCAATAAGAAATTAGTCTAAGTTGGGCATAGTGGCATGTGCCTGTAGTCTCAAGGAGGCTCAGGAGTTTGAGATCAGCCTGGGAAAGACAGCAAGACCCTGTCTGAGGAAAAAAATAAAAAGGGAAAGAAATATGTTTATGTGTAATATTATCCTTCAGGACTCCTGAAGTTCCAAAGAAAAATTTGGAAAAGATAATCAATTTTTTTTATTTTTTATTTTTGCACTACTGGGGATTGAACCCAGGTATATTCTATATCCAAGCTACACCCCCAGCCCTATTTTTTTATTCTTTATTTTGAGACAGGGTCTCACTAAATTGCAGAGGGCCTCACTAAGTAGCTGAGGCTGGCAGCGAACCTGTGATCCTCATGTTTCAGCCTTCCAAGTACTGGGATTACAAGCATGCACCACCACGCTTGGCCCTCAATTTTTTTTTTTTGCGGTACTGGGGATTGAACTCAGGGGCATTCTACCTCCAAGCTATACCCCCAGCCCTATTTTTTATTCTTTATTTTGAAACAGGGTCTCACTAAGTTGCAGAGTGCCTCACTAGGTAGCTGAGCCTGGCCGCGAACCCGGATCCTCTGGTCTCAGCCTTCCAAATGCTGGGATTACAAGCGTGCGCCACCAGGCCCGGCAATTTTTTTTTTTTCCTGTGTAAAAGGCAATATAACTCTAGCTTGTCCTCAGGGAATCGTCTTAGAATCATGTGGTCGATCTGAAAGGTACCTCAAAGCTTAGTAATGCCTGCCCTGCTTAACTCTCAGGGTACTTTTGAGGCTCAGATGAAATATTTTATGAAAAGTGCCACCTTATGAATGTAAAGCACTGAAATAAATGTAAAGTAGTAATATTTTCTCTTGTAACCACCTGACACATGAGGGAATTGAGGCTGGAGAAATGAAACAGTTAAATGAGAGTAAAGACGAAGAACCAAAGTAGCAATCAGGGCAGGGACTGTCTCTTTTGCTCACTACACTGTATGCCCTACATATAGTGGCTGACATGGCAGTTGCTTCGTAAACATTTGTTGAATAAATGAATAAGAAAGTGGACTTGGGATTCACTCACTTATATGTGCTAGCCATTCCCAGGTGAAATGACAGGATTTGAGTATAACTGAGAGTTTGATAGGTATTTAAGATTTCTTCCCTAAAAGCAACAAAATGAATTTCCCCTTTATAAGAAAAGAAAAAGGCAGCAAAACATAAGAGAAAAATAACAGAAAAGAAATTATGTTTGAGGAGATAGATAGGCATAACCTAATTTTTTTTTTTGTGTGTGTGTGTGTGTGTGTATGTGGTACTGGGGATTGAACCCAGGGAACTACACCCCAGTCCTATTTTTTACTCTTTATTTTGAAACAGTGTTTCACTAAGTTGCGGAGAGCCTCTCTAAGTAGCTGAGGCTGGCTGTGAACCTGCGATCCTCCGATCTCAGCCTCACTAGTACAGGGATTACAAGCATGTGCCACCACGCCTGGGATGTATAACCTAATTTTAGCATTCAACAACCTATACATGTGTCAAAATATCACATGGTACCTCACAAATAGGTATGATTTTTATGTTTTTTATATCACCAGTAAAAAAAGAAATTTTGAATTTTTGTCCCAATATTTTTGTGTTACGTGAATTGGTTCTATTGTACGCTGAATATATTTGAAGGAATAATTGAGTGTATTTGATGGTCAAACTGTGGGAAAACAGCCAAGAGTTGGGCTTAAAAATAATCTATGTTAATATTTGAAATTATACCTCCAAATGTTGACCTCATTTTATGTAAAGAAGTATAGAAAACAGCTTTGATCCTTTTTTTGTCTCCCTTCTGTTTGTATGTGAAATAACCTTCTTTGTTTTATTTTTCTCATTTAAGATTGATTTTTTTTTTTTTTTTTGTGGTGTTGGGGCTCAAACCCAGGTCCTTGTGCATGGTAGGGAAGCACTCTACTACTAAGTTACATCCCCAGTCCATCCCCAGTCCCTACGTTTTCATACAGAACTTATGGCAGTATTGTTTTAAGATCATATAAGCAATATAGAAGTATGGTAGGGAGGTGCCATTGATATTCAGGTTTCTGGTAGCAAATTGGATCTGTTTAGAATTGAAAGTCAAATTCTAAAATATCTTAATGAGAAAGAGCAAGTAGTGAGATTTGCCTACTTCTCTGTTTATTCAGGTCAATGAATAAGCCAATGGAAATAATGCACTTTTTCTTTAAGGATGAAGCCTGCCTGGTTGCCATGGATATCAAAAGCCATATATATATATATATATATACACACACACACACACACACACACACACACACACACACCTCGGTTCCATGTGATGTTGGGGTTTGGATGCTTCAGAGAACTGCCTTTCAAACTGTTCATTGTGAACACTTCCACCCACACACTTGATTATGCAATGGCAGGATTTGTGCTTACTTACCTACAACCAGCGAGCTTTTATTTTTTTCTAGTGGGAAGATCAAGTCAGCCCACTTTCAAATGACTATCTTCTCTTGACAAAAGCTGCTGAGAAGAATTCTTAAGCCATAGATCAAGGAATGACACTTCCTTAGGAAGGAGATTTTAATTTGCAAGGGATTTTATTCTGTCTCTGTTCTGTTTGTTCTTTTTTTTCATTCTCCTAACTCATTTTCCTTCTGTAGGGGTCCTAAGTATTATAGCCTTATTTAAAAAAAAAATTTTGGTTTTTTAATTACAGTGCTCCTCAGTAGCCCAGTTATATTTAAAGGTATGTCACTGGAGCCATTATTTTTAAAAGCCAGCAGTTTAGCTGTAACATTTGTTCTCAGCTCAGACTTGACATTTGACAACTCCGCCTTGGCATGAGAGGACTTTCTGGTAAACTAAAAATACATATATTTCTATATTTCTACATATTATATAAGATAGTTTTCTAGTTATTGCTTTGTGTGAGCGGGAAAAAAGTTCCACTTACCAGTTAGATGCCTCTTTGTGTTGGACAAAGGAGTGATTATGGGGTCTCAGCTTCTAAAATAGGTTGTGGTTTGAAATGATAGTCTCAGGTCATTAACCTATAACATGAATTAATATATTTTAGTATTTCAACATAAAAATGTACTTGTCTTTTATTAGTTCTTGGGGGCTGAACTGTGGGAAAACAGCCAAGGGTTGGGCATACTGATTTCTTCTCATAAGGCTTTTTGCAGTGCTTGCTGTGTCTTATGGATCCATAATATGCAAATGTTTCCCATTGTTAATAAACATTCTCTGTATACATTGTAATAACTCCAGAGGGATCCATTATGGTTATGAATACATATTATGAGTAATATCCCAAACTCAGCTTAGTGTTCATGGCTGAAAATACAGCACAAAGCTATAAATTTTCCAGCTTGTCTAAGCCATTATGAGGCTCCTTTTCTTTATATATTATGCCTTAGACAGTGTAAAAACACTTAACAGGATGACTAATTCGAATTTGAAGTCCTAGAATCTTTGAATGTCAACATTAAGACTGCATTCTGTGTGGTCAGTCCTAGTCTGGTCCCTCATTGTTCTTTGAAACTGTGACTCAGAGATCAGGGGGTAGAGATTTCTCTTAGAAACAGCACCTGGAAATATAGAACTCAGTTCCCAGGCTGTTCCAATCAATAATGTCTACCTGTTTCCAGTTTGATACTCCTTTTCAGGTTCCCTTTCGAAGGGCAAAGGATTAAGGGGTAGAATATGAATGTAGTTATATCTTAATTTTTTCCTTAAGTACTTCCAGTATTAAAGGCTCGTTCTCAAAATTGAGTAAAATTTCTCCTTAGTAGGAAGAAATCTTCATTTATTTTAAGCAAGAGACTCATCAGAGCAAAGCTCATTTATATTCAATACAGATCTTTCTGTAAGATAGAAATCACAGTGCCTTTAGAAGGGCCCTGAACTCTTCTGGGTTACTTGAGGCTGGGAGTGAAATCAGCATAACCTTCCTAAGATGTTGGGAGAAAAGCCCTGTTCCTGAAAACTGGCCCTAGATGGGAGAGAAGGTCATTGGGTTTAATCTGGGTAGTAGGAAAGGCTCTGGAGGCCTAGCAAGAGTAGATAAAAGTTTTATGGTAAGTACTTGGTCCTCCCTCTGTTGTGGGAAAAGCTTACTTAGTCATTTTCTTGCCTGCTGGCAAATTGGCTATGTGGGTAGAAGTGTTAGATGGAATATGTTATGGGCTAAGTGCATTTTATCTGTTCTATTCCAGTTATAAGTTCTGTGGAACTCCCACTGGATGCAGATGTACAGACCAGTAATCTACTGATAACCTTCTTAAAGTACAGCTCAATTGTCATGCAGGACACCAAAGGTAAGACATATTGCTTTAGGGGTGAAGGAAGTAGGAGGTATGGCAAGTAGCTAAAATCTATAGAGCAGAATTAAGTGTGTGTGTGTGTGTGTGTGTGTGTGTGTGTGTGTGTGTGTGTGTAGTACTGGGGATTGAACCCAGAGGCATTCTACCTCTGAGTTACAAACCCAGTCCTTTTTTATTTTTATTTTGAAACAGGGTCTCACTAGGTTGATGAGAAATCTTACTACTTTCTGAGGCTGTCCTTGAACCTGGGATCCTCCTGTCTCAGCCTCCCAAGTACTGGGATTACAGGAGTGTACCACTATACCACTATGCCTGGTTTTGATCTTTTTTTTTTTTTTTTTGGTGGTGGTGGTGCTGCTGGGATTGAACCAAGGGGCATTCTACCTCTGAGCTATATCCCTAGCCCTTTTTTTTTTTTTTTTTTGCAGTACTAGGGATTGAACTCAGGGGCATTCTACCTCCGAGCTATACCCCCAACCCTATTTTTTATTCTTTATTTTGAAACAGGGTCTCACTAAGTTGTGGAGGGCCTCACTAGGTAGCTGAGGCTGGCTGCGAACCTAAATCCTCTGGTCTCAGCCTCCCAAATGCTGGGATTACAAGTGTGCGCTACCACACCCGGCCCCCAGCTCTATTTTTTATTCCTTATTTTGAAACAGGGTCTCACTAAGTTGCAGAGAGCCTCACTAAGTAGCTGAGGCTGTCTGCAAACCGGGATCCTCCAGTCTTAGCCTCCCAAGTACTGAGATTACAAGCGTGCGCCACCACACTCGGCTCCTATTTTTTTATTCTTTATTTGAAACAGGGTCTCACTAAGTTGCAGAGGGCCTCACTAAGTTCCTGTGGCTGGCCGTGAACCAACAGTCCTCCTGTCTCAGCCTCTCAAGTACTGGGATTACAAGCATGCCTGGCCATTAGTAATATTTTGAGGCTTTGAAATGAGCCGTTGGGGCTTCCTGGGAAGGGCAATGGTCCTTATTGCTGGAAAACTGATTTCTCTTTGTTTGATGGCAATTAGATGGTATTGGGAAAATCTGAAGCTGGAAGGGAGTGTTCAAGAGTGTTCAAAAATAGAACAGGAAAAAAAAAAAAAAAACATGGTCTCTACAAAAACTAGCAAATCCTCTTAGCAAATCTTGGTAAGATGCAGACTCTTCTGTGTGGGAAGTTGGAGGAGGGATTAGCATGCTTCAGGGAATTCCCTTTTGAGGACAAGAACTGAAAGCATCAGCTTGTAGTGAGAATTAGAGGACCGTTGTGTGGAGTACAGTAGGAAGAGGTGAGATTCAGAGGGACTGTATTCCTTAACACTTAAAATAGAAGTGTCAACACATCCTAGAAACGCAGAGTGGAAGTGGGAGAGGATTGTTGGAAAAGTTTGAGTTCTTTTCTGTCTGATTTCCCATTCTTTCTATTTATGTGTTTTCTATGACCTTTTAATTGGTGGTAGGGTAGTGTACCTAGGTAGTGCTCTAGGATCAGGAAGCAATTAGAGACTTAAATTCTATCCAATATATATGCCAGTTTTTTTTTTCTTATCATTTTTTCTCAATACTGGATTTTTTTATTTTTGTGGTACTGGGGATTGAACATAAGGGCATTCTATCTCTGAGTTATACCTCCAGCCCTATTTTTTTATCCTTTATTTTGAAACAGGGTCTCACTAAGCTGCAGAGGGCCTCACTAAGTAGCTGAGGCTGTCCTCTAACCTGAAATCCTCCTGTCTCAGTCTCCCAAGTCCTGGGATTACAAGGGTGTACCACCAAGCCCGGCTTAAATTAAAAAATTTTGAAACAGGATCTTGAGCCAGGCGTGGTGGCTCATGCCTGTAATCCCAGTACTTGGGAGGCTGACACAGGAGGATCACAGGTTTGAGGACAACCTCAGCAAGTAGTGAGACTCTCATTAACCTTATCAACAGTAGTGAGACCCTGTTTCAAAATAAAAAGAAAAACAGGGCTGGGGTTGTAGCTCAGAGGTAGAATGCCCCTGTGATCAATCCCCAGAACCAAGAAAAACAAAAAAGAAAAGAAAAGGAAAAAAGAAAAGAAACAGAATCTTGCTAAGTTTCTGTCTCACTAAATTTCTGAGGCTAGCCAGGCGTGGTATTATTTTTATTTTGAAACAGGGTCTTGCTAGGTTGATGAGAGACAGCTGAGGCTGTCCTTGAACCTGCTATCCTCCTGTTTAAACCTCCCAAGTACTGGGGAAAAAAAAAAAAAAAATAGGGCTGGAGATGTAGCTCGGAGGTAGAATGCCCCTGGGTTCGGGTTCAATCCCCAGTTACCCCCCCCCAAAAAAAAAAAAAAAAAGAGAAGGCAACCTTTATTCGCCAAATGAGGTGAGCAGGTTCCTGAATAGGGATTTCAGCAATTCTAGAATGTAGCTGAAAGGCCAGAAGGAAAGACCAGGAGGGGAAGACCAGGTTCAAAGGCTTTGGGAGTAAGAAAGAAACATTGGTAGACAGAGTTGGGAGAACTTGAAGGTAAATATGGGAAATGAAGACTTGCCAGAGCTCAAAGGAGCCTGGATGGTTGAGTCTGAGCCATGTTATACTCAGACATACTGCATTAGCTTTTGGAGATTTATGCCTTGCAAACTTAAACTTTTTTCTTCTTCTTCTTTTTTTTTTTTTTGGTGGTTATGGGGATTGAACCCAGAGGCATTGTACCTCCGAGCTACACCCCCAGTCCTATTTTTTATTCTTTATTTTGAAACAGGGTGTCATTAAGTTACAGAATACCTTACTACGTAGCTGAGGTTGCCTAAGAACCTGTGATCCTCCTGTCTCAGCCTCCCAAGTACTGTGATTACAAGCATGTGCCACCATGCCCAGCTTATTCTTTATTTTGAAACAGGGTCTCCCTAAGTAGCTGAGGCTGGCCTTGAACCCGAATCCTTCAGTCTCAGCCTCCTTAGCACTGGGATTACAAGTGTCTGCCACCATGCCCGGAAACTTTTTTCTTCTTCAATGTCTTGTGAGTGTGTCCTTTCTAGAGTAAGAGCTAACTAGTGTGGTGGTGCATGATTGTAATCCCAGTACTTGGGAGGCTGGGATAGGAGGATTGCAAGTTCAAAACCAGCTTCAGTAATTTAGGCTCTTAGCAACTTAACGAGATCGTGTTTCCAGATAAAACATAAAAAATAAATCTAAGCCGGGTGTGGTGGTGAACGCTTGTAATCCCAGCATTTGGGAGGCTGACTGGGGGATCTGGGTTCATGGCCAGCCTCAGCTACCTAGTGAGGCACTCCGCAACTTAGTGAGACCCTGTTACCCTGTTTCAAAAATAAAGAACCAAAAATAGGGCTGGGGGTATAGCTCAGAGGTAGAATGCCCCTGAGTTCAATCCCCAGTACCACAAACACACACACACACACACACACACACACCAAAAAGTCTAGGGATGGGCATGGTGGCACATACTTGTAATCCCAGTACTTGAGAGGCTGAGACAGGAGGATCACAGATTCAAGACTAGCCTCAGCTACTTAGGCCCTCTGCAACTTATTAACACTCTGTTTCAAAATAAAGAATAAAAAATAGGGCTGAAGTGTAGCTCAGAGGTAGAATGCCCCTGG
>PVLC010010684.1:0-49611 GCA_004027655.1 Graphiurus murinus | reverse complement strand
ACTTGTGTAGATGATTCCACAGTTTGACATCACCAGTGAACTGCAGGTGGCATTTCTGGGGCACTGCTTATGCAGGTGGCATTTCTGGGGCACTGCTTCTGAATGTCTCCAGGAGTCCACACCTCCCAGCCACAATGAATTCGTTTCGGATGAGAAGAAAGAGTGGAGAGAAGACATGTCTGAGACATAGATCCTTCTGCCCTTCTTTGCTCCTACTTTTAAAACAAATCGCTTATTCCCTGCAGCCAATAAAGTACAGCTCAACGAAATAATTCATTCTATAATGAGAATTGTCCTCCAGCTTAACATCCTTGGAGAGTGTTTAAACACAGAACAAGGAATGCATTAATCCCAAGAAATCCTTATAAATCCCATCAGAGGTAGATGTAAAAGGACAGGCCCTCATTTGTGCTCCTGTAGCTCTGACAGGCAGCACCATATCCCACTCTCTGTGGCTGCCGTGGGGGCGCCACACACATGGATTTAGGGTATGTTAGCAGCCTACAAATGAAGCTCTCTACTGTCTTCTTTGTACACGCCTATCTAAAAATCAAAGCTGATCACTGCATTGGTATAGAAATAAGCATTTGAGTGCATCACTGAAGGCTGAATCTCCACTGCAGCAGATGTGGAGAGAGGGCTCCAAGCTCGAGGAAGAGAGAAATAGCAAGGCTATCATGTAATCCCAGTACTTTGGAGGCTGAAACAGGAGGATTGCAGGTTCAAGACCATCCTATGCAACTTAGCAAGATCTTCAGGAACTTAATGAGACCTTGTTTCAAAAAAATAAATAAATAAAAATGGCTAGGGATATAGCTAAAAAGTAGTTTGCTCCTGAATTCAACCCCCAGTACCAAATATATATGTACATACACATCATACATGCACATACACACACACACACACGTACACACACACACACACACACACACACACACGCCTCCAAAACATGAATAAATTTGGCCCAAAAGTAGTATATTTCTTTCTTTATTTGACTTGTATAGAAGATTCCTCAGTAAGATTCTCTCTCTTCAGAGAGCAGGGGAGAGGGGAGCTCTGTAGGATTGGCCTCTGAGTGCCTGAAACCAAACCATAAACCAGAACCCACCTTACCCTTTTCTCCAACCACTAGAGGGCACTGGTCGTAGACAACAGTACTGCCTTAGAGAAAGTTGGCTCTTCATTCATTCTTGGTCGGTGTCTGGCACCTACCAGTAGCCTCATCTGGTTACAGCCCTGGAGGCAAGTTGGTAGAATGGGAATTCTATGGTTTTTACCCCAGAATTATCTGGGTTCAAAGACCGATTCAGCTTCTTACAAGTATCTTTCACCACTTCACGACCCATTTCTCACCAGGAAAAGAGGGTTGATAATGTTTGCTGAATGTTGAATGAGTTAATCAGGGCAACATATCTAAAGTTCCCAGTGTATACTGAATGTGGAATAGATTATAGAAATAGTAGCTTCCCAGAAGAAATTTAAAAAAAATAGTTCATGTCTTCAGGAAGGACATGATATGCATTAGAGCGTCGTGGTTAACAGCTTAGATTCTGGATTCAGATCATGTAGGGAAGGATACATCTCTCTACATCTCATTTTCCATAACCTGTAAAATATGATAATCCTAGTTACCAGTTTGTATATTGTGAAAATTCTATAAATACTTAGAGATTTCATGTGCCCCACTGTAAATATTGGGTAATTATTGGCTATTTACTGTTAGAGTATAGCTATCATTTACACAAAAGCACACAAAAGCGCACACACACACACACACACACACACACACACACATACACCATGCCCAGTGAAGAATATTGAAAGGCTCAGAGATGTTTTGCCCACAGAAGTGGCCCCTCAGGGGGAGCCTGAGACCTGCCTTCCCCTTTTATTAAAGAGCTATCAAGCACAAGAAGATTTTTGATTCATTGTGTTTAGCCCCCAGGACAGACCAGCCTCAAAGGATCAAAGCAGCAGGGGCTTCGTTTTTTGCTCAATTTTAAGAACAAATGGAAACCAGAGATGAAACAGGCAGCTTCTGAAAAGGGGGAGTCTGTGGTCACAAGGGGGGGCCAGGCAGCACCTGGACACCTTTGGCAGGAGGAGCCCCATGCGCCGCACACACTGACTGAAGGGTGGGCACCACTGACCTTCAAGCTGCTCCCCAGATAGAGGTTTAACAGCAATGCAAGAAATAAGGAATCCAGGTAGAGGCAGATGCTTGACACTGCAGGCTTTGTGGTGGGGACACTCACAAGGTATCTGCGAGTCCGTCGGATTCTCTCCCCATTTTCTACCAGGCCAGGACTTACTGCTGTGCACTTGGCCAAACCATTCACCCTCTTCCAGACAGAGAGCTGTCACAGGAGCTTGCTCACCTCTCAGTTTGAGGTGATCTTTCAAGAAAACAGCAAGAAATGCTATTCATTTGAGATGAGAACCTGGCCTTTGGTGTGCTGTTCCATTTTAATTCATGGCTTATTGGCAATCGCTCATCTCCTGCTGGAAATTAATTAAGGCTTGTGTTCAGTAGGAGCTGGTATTTGCTTTGAATCCCAGACCCTACTGCTGAAACTCTGAAATGACAAAAACACATCTCCAATTTGGGGCTCGATGAGGCACATTTGAAGAGCCCCCTGTCGTTCTTGGCTATTCTGTTCTGAACAATGTGCTATAAATGTTCTTGGCAACAAGACGCAGGGTGGATTTCAGACACCTGGAAGTTCCTGCTGCTTTTACCAAGGAAAAGAAGGGTACCAAGGACTGGACAGAAAGGTCCAATTTGAATGGAAAAAACGAGTATTTTAATAGTTTGGAGATTTTAATATTGCCCTCTTCATTGTGTTTCTCTGGTTCTTATGAAAGTAATGCACTGTGTATGGGAAGAATTGAAACAAGTCCCTTAACTCAAATGCATGATTCTAGTTACTGAGTTTTCTGTTGAACACAGGGCCATGATTTATCACCTATGAATTTCTCTTGATTCTCACTAAATCCCCTTAAAAATCTATATTTGTCTTTATGGCATCCTTTAGCTTCCATCTGCTGTGACGAGTAAGTATAGCTCTTCTGATAGTAGGAGGACCAGCAAACCTTGCCGTAAAGGCCAATGGGGCCCAGAGGCAAAACAACCCAGCAGATAAAATCATGACCTTTACTTTAAAATCCTGGATCTCTACAAAGAGTAAGGGAACAAAGAGGGGACAGGAGGTTTTCTATCATCCCAGCAGCCCATCTCAAGTTTTCAAGAGCTGCTCTTGAGAGCAGACTCTCCATCTATTTCAGGGACACACACAGGTTTTCTAGGATGGAATCAATCCTGCCTTCGTAAGGATTGTCCTCTATTTGTCCATCTGGTAGAGATCATCACTCTTTGCAAATATACCAAGTTTTATAACTGATCCCTACCTCACAGCATAGCAGGGGTACAGCCAGTGTAATCTGTTGTGATTTTTATTCATTTCGCCTTTGATCATCTCCCACCATCTTCCAAGCTCCATTGAAATGTACAGATCTATATAGATGATATAATATTTGAAACATGAAACTATTCCTTGGAAAATAAAAAAAACCCTCAAGCTTTTACTAAAAAACAAAAACAGAAATAATACATCCGCTGACATACTTTGTATATGGTTCAATAAAGGAGCATGTTAAAAAATAAAATGAAAAGTTAAAAATTGAAAGGGGTATGAGAGCATACAACGTATAATTTCTACAAATAGCAGTGATTGGAATGCTCTGTAATCAAAGGGGAAATTATTAAATATTCACATTTCGAACATGTGATGAGAAGACATTGAAGCCTTGCTATTAAATTTCTAATTGAAAGCCAAAGACTTAAATAGCTAAAGCACAACACAGACATTTGATAAGGTATAATTAAAAAGCTATTTTTGACCCAATTGAGTCTATTTAAGTTTGCTTCATATTTGGGCCATATTATTAAGCAACAGGGTCTTTAACAACTGTCATGACATCTGGAGACATTATCATGGAAATGGAGTAGCTCTTGTATGTATGGTATACATTTTTTAAGGCTCCATTAGAGCCAGAGGGATTTAACTCTCAAAGCACACGTGAGTGTGACTCACTACACTCCAGCATGATGTGCAGTGCACAAGTGCAACTCTGGCAGGGCAGCACACACAGGCATGGCACAGCACAGCCTGGGGCGCCAGGCACAAGGTGCAACATTCAGGCCTGATAGGCAATGCACAGGCACAAGGCCTGCTGACCAGGAGCACCTTGACAACCCCATGGAGTCCCTAGCAACCTGAGGACTATAACTGCCAGCACCTGAGGCTGAAAACGTGCAGCCTCTTCTGTCAAGGAGTCTTGACACCATCTTACCCCCCCTCCTAATTAGCATAAATTGTATAAAGTTTGCATGGAGTGTTAACGAATAAAGACCCCATCTCAGTCATGATTATGATAAAGATTCTTATAATGACTGAGACTGTGCTTTGGTTGTTTTCCACAATCTAAGTCTACTCAGAACACTCTCCGATTTAGAGAATTTTAGAGAATTAGCACATGTTCCTTTATAAAAGAAACTAGTTCAAAAACCTTCACTATTTTTCTTGACAAATTGCCAGCTGTTCAAATTGACTAAAGCATTAGGTTAAAGGTTGCAGAGAAGACAAAAAGAAGGTTCTAACCCCTCCAATGGTAGCAAATGAAGCAAGAAAAAGAAAGAAGAAAAACAGCGTAAGTAATGCAAACACACCCGAAAGTAGAAGAAGTACGTATATGTCTAATGAATTCTTATTGGGTGCCAGGCTCTGTTCAGCATAGCTCACATTTACACACATTCTTCATCTTCCCAATCCCTCTGGAGATAATAGCTAATATTGACTCTTTAATTTTAAGTATGAACAACTGAGTCAAAAGTATCAAGTGATTTGTCCAAGGTCAGACATGGAGCAAATGCTGGAGCCACAATGAACCCAGGCAATCTGACACCAAAGCCACATCCCTGGCCACCCAATCCTAACTCCTGGAGAAGGTATGAGCACTGCTTATGCTCTGGTATACCACTGTGCAATCTCATGCACAACTCCAAAGATCTCCTTAGGCTACATCCTTCCAAACACATTTACTGGGTGAAAGCTTGTGCATGATTTAAATTTATACTTCGTGCCTAGATGCTGAGTAGACCCTGGTCTGTCAGGAAAGGTAGGGGAGAGAATTCCAGATGGCAGAAACAGCGTGAGCAGAAGGGCCACGTGGCTGGTGATCCAGCAGCAGCAGGAGCTTCGTCCGTCTCCTGTGTTGAAAATAGGATGGATGCAGAAGGGCGGGTCCTGGGAGAGCGGTGATTGCGCTCTCTGCTCTCCTGTCAGCAGTCTGGTTCCCTTTTATCTCGAAGGATTTACATTCTCTTTTAATCCACACAATTGAATTCAATTGTACTAATGACCCTTACATTTGTTATTTGGTAGAAAAAGAAAGTGCTATGGATTTTTCAGTGCTTCCTAGTTCTTAATGAATTATACTGAAAACCTTTTACAATAGATAGTGAATGATTGGACTATTGAACTGTGAGGTACCAAACTCAGCCCTTTGAAAAGGCCTTTTTGTGTGTGTGTGGTACTGGAAATTGAACGCAGGGGCATTCTACCTCTAAGCTACACCCCCAGTCCTATTTTTTAGTCTTTGTTTTGAAACAGGGTCTCACTAAGTTGCGGAGGGCCTCACAAAGTAGCTGAGGCAGGCTGCAAACTCAGATCCTCCAGTCTCAGCCTCCCACATACTGGGATTACAAGCGTGCGCCACCACACTGGGCTGAAAAGTCCTGTCTTTTTTGTTTTGTTTTTCACTACAAGAAAGTTTTCCAAACGATGATGCTGCCCTTGGTGTGGAAGAGGAGAATGCTGCAACGGGCCATTAGCAGAGTGGACACTGCCTGCGGATGCATTCCTGGAAGGAGAGTTGAATTTCCACGGAAGTCATAGGGTTTCTTCAGGGCCTCTGTCTGCAAAAATAGGAATGGGAGGCTGCTTGGAATACTAATGTTGTCCCATTGGCTGCTGCCCTCAGTTCTGGTCTAGGGCAAGAGGTACATCACAGGCACAGCCATGGGAACGGGGGCAGCTCTCAAAAGGCTCGCTGACATAGGAGGTCTTGTGGTGGATCGTGAATTGACTGACTTGAGCCCTTACCTTTGCCTGCAGTAGTATCACCCTAGCCTGGGACTACAGTGAAGATAAATCACTTGCACCTTGAAGCCTCCCCTGCCAGTTCTTCCCTCATTATTTCACATTTAGTGAAAAGCGTGTGTGTGTGTGTGTGTGTGTGTGTGTGTGTGTATGTGTGTGTGTGTGTTGCTGAGGATTGAACCCATGGGCATTCTAACTCCAAGCTGTAACCTCAGTCCTATTTTATTTTTTATTTTGAAACAGGGTCTTGATAGGTTGATGAGAGTCTCACTACTTGGTGAGACTGTCCTCAAACCTCTGTCCTCCTGTCTCAGCCTCCCAAGTACTGGGATTACAAGCATGCATCACCATGCCCAGATAGTAAGTACTTATAATATATTTATAATAAACCAGGCACTGCACTAGGCTCTGTAAATTAATAAACACAAGAGAGCTCCTTTCCCTCCATTCTCACGGGGTTCACAGATTTGTATAGTACATGAGACTTTAAAAATAACCGTTTCCTAACAAATGGCTCTGAGGTCATAGAACGGGTGTTGCGAGGGTGTAATCAGGAGAAGCAAGACTCTAATTTTGGGGGGGTAGAAGGACCTTTCTGACCTAGTGCACCAGATTCAGGGACTGAATGGCCTCAATTCATCATCCTTCCTATGTCCCTGTTCCTCTCCATGGAATTAGCAGATCTCTACCCAGGAAGGAAAGTATAATTCTGTACCCCTTGGCCCCAAATTAAGGAATATGCTTTGTTCTGGCCAAGAGGACATTAGGAAATGTAATACACCATGCATTGAAGAAACACTTGGTGTCTCTACCTGTGCTCTCAGCCACATCCGTGAAGACATTCTCTAGCTAGCGTGCTGGGGATTAGACACGTGAACAGAAGAGAGTCATCCCAGGCTCCCTGGCCGAAGCCATCCTAGATCAGCCCGCAGCTTGCTGATCCCGTGACATGGGAGTGAGCTCAGCCAGGATCAGGGGGAACTCACCCCAAAAGTATGAGCAAAAAATGCCAGATAGGCCTTGTGGTTTACACACCATTATCTTGGCAAGAGATAACAGACAGGAGCTGGGCAAGAAAGAGGGTTCATGCCTGTAATCCCAGTATTTAGGAGGCTGAGATATGAGGATCACAGGTTCAAGGTCAGCCTCGGCAACTTAACGAGACCTTGTCTGAAAATAAAAAATAAAAAGGCTGGGGGTATAGCTCCGAGGTAGAATGTCACTGAGTTCAATATCCAGGAGAGAGGGAGAGAGAGAAATTGATACCCGAGGCAACGTTAAAGCTGAGCACAAGAGAACAGTAAGCCAGATAAAGCAAGAAAAAGTCCTTAAACCTTAAGATAAAGTGAAAATAGAGAAAAATGGTGGATTATAAACATATTTTGGATATGAGTCTTAGAGGTACCCAAAGATGAGGTCTAAGCATTCAGTTTGGGCAAGATAGTAATAACCACGAAATTTACTAAAAAGGCAGGATGGAAGAGGAGAATTTGGAAGAGTATGTGGAAATTAAGTTCACTGCAGATGAGGGTGAGGATGTGGAAGAGACATGTGAGTGGAGATGTCACTTCCGTGGGCCCTGGGGAGTGTCCGGGCAGCGGGTATCTTCTGATCTTCTGTCCAAGAGACCAACCACAGGCCCTTCAGCAAAAATGCATTGATTGAAAATGGCAGAGGGCCTGGGCTTAAAACTAGTTGTGTGTGTGTGTGTGTGTGTGTGTATGTGTGTGTGTTACACTGAGGCACATGATAAAATAAACTTTTTATTGTAACTTCATCAAAAGACAAGAATTTGAGACTCAAAAGCACCGTTTTCCGGCCTAGTTATTGGTGTGCTTGCTCATAAGCCTTTAGTTTTGGGTTAGGGTAATGGGCAGAGAGCACAGTCTCAGGAGTCCAAATTGATTTTTATCAGAAAGCAGAGACACTCAGGGAAGAAGATAGACCCAGGAAGCAGGGGCCCAGGGATGCAGCACGTGAGAAACAGCTCGGAAATGAGCGGGGCGCGGCCTCAGGAGGACTTTAGGAAGGCCTATGGTAGCGCTTTTGCTGTTTTTTCAGTAATAAATAAATAAATAAATAAATAAATAAATAAATAAATAAATAAATAAACTGATATGCAAATGAATGAACAAATGGTCTAATCTAGTATATCTATCTTCCTGCCTACCCACCTGTAACGTATCTACCTATCAGTCAGCTATCTCTACAAAGTCGGTGAAATGTCTCAAAACGGTACCTACCATGAGCATCGCAAATGCCTCCACACCCGTTGCATTGGATCTGAGATACGTCACTGCACTTAAATTCCTGTGCTGCCTTATACCCTCAGAGCTTTGAGACTTCTGAGGTGAAGAATAGAGGCTTATAAGAAATCATTTATTTTTCTGAGAAAAATACAGCACACACAAACAAAACAACACAAAAATTTAAATGCTCTAGTAAAGACTCGGTGCTCCACCTGGCTCATTCTATGTAGAGGGAAAACAAGCCCCGATTCCAGACTTCTAGAAGGAATATGTGTTCAGTCAGTGAATAAGTACACTCTTCAGTGTATTGAGTTTAAAGTTTATCCTTTTAAAAATAAACGTTAGAAATAGGACCACGGGATATTTCCTAAAATATCAAGTAGCTTGAGGACCAAGAATGCAAAATGTGTTGGTTCTTCTCTCAGCACCTGTAGTGAGAAGGACTTTTAAAAGATTAATATAAACTATATCCAGGACTCCTATGGGGTTCAAGATTTAGGAACTGGGTTAAAGTTGCTTCATCTTATTAGACTAAATAGGCATCTGGTGGGACTATGATTTAAAATGGCAAACAAGAATCATGTAGCCTGCAACATCATGAAAGGGAGCTTCTGATACACAACTAGGGAGCAAGCTACTAGCTACCGAAGCAACCAATGAATGCTAAGAATTAGATCAAAGAATCAAAGGGGCTGACATAGCAGAGGAAGAATTCACTGATGTGAATAGCTCTTGGTTGATTAAACCATGAACCTTTCTAAAAAATTTCTTGCTTTTGTTTCTTCGTGTGTGTGTGTGTGTGTGTGTGTGTGTGTGTGTGTGTGTGTGTTACTAGGAATTGAATCCAGGTGCATTCTACCTTTGAGCTACATGCCAGCCTTGTTTAATTTTTGTTTTGAAACAGTCTCAGTAGGTTTCCTAAAGTCTACCTATCTTCAAACCTGGGAACCTCCTGTCTCAGCCTCCCAAATTACTGAGATTCCAGGCTTTCACCGCCATGCCCAGTGCCTCACTTTTATTTCTAACAGTGATATCCATAACTTATCTTTTAAAATCTTTCAGTGGCTGTGGCCATGTATTAATGCTACCAACATCCTCAGAGTCATAAGAAAGTTTTCTTTTGCCAGTCAATATTATTTACCCTCAGCCATCCCTCGGTGGATATAATTATTATTACTTGGTATTTAATTGTCATTTCCTGTTTTCTCCAGTTCCTTCTAAAGAACTTTATCAATAAACAATTAAAGAGGCCATTTTATTCAGTGGCCTTTTTTCCCCATACTACTTTTGTAATGGCTGTTTTGGATATAAAAGTATAGCTAATCTCTGAATATTATACATTATTATTACTAATATGGCTAATCATCTTTTCAGAGTGTGAATTCATCTTTCCTGCAGAGAAAAGGAGACAGACTGATGGTTCTCAATACGGAGAAGGAACTCAAGTGGTACATTTGCATTCCATGTCCAATTTATTCTCAATTTTATACATATGTATAGACATATAAACATATGAGCATATGCGTGTGTGTAGATATATACATGTACACATATGGGTAAGTATATATGCATGTGTATATACAGTATGTGTACTATAAAGCATGTGCATATATATACTATATATATATACGGTGTGTGTGTGTATATTTATATACATGTATACTTACACACATGGTGTTTCCCTATGTGTCTGTAGATACACAAATCTATATGCTCACTCTACCCAAGTTCTTTATAAGCAAGGGAAAAGGTATATATTAATACAACACAGGCTATATTGAAGAGAAATGATTTTGTATGAAAAACAATCTTGGGATCTGCCTCGTCCTCCTATCAGTGGTGGCTCACACCGATGATCACCTGCTCAGCTGAACGCGCCTGCATGAAGCCGCAGCGTGTGCAGGGCCTGGCGTGTTGCCATCAGCTTTCCTTAGAGCCACTCCTTCCTTCATGAGCTAGCATTTCTCTGATTCCTCCAGAGACCTGCATTTCTGCCATGTGGGCCTGTGGGAGAGTGGTATCAAAAGAGGCCAGACACAATCCTGGCCGACTGAACCACACACACAGAGAAGGAACCTCATGGGCCACTTCTACGCCAATGAGCTTGTGTTACTACCTCAACTAGACAAAACAGAGCTCCCAGTTCTTGGTGAGCACAACTTGTCCCTCGTCCCCACTGTCATGACTGTAGTAAAGTTTAAGAGGAACACAGTTGAGACAGGTTCAAGGCCAGCTTTAGGAATGTAGCAAAACTCTCAGCAATATAGCAAGACTCTTCTTCAAAACAAACAAACAAAAATAAATAAATAAATAAAGAGGACCAAGGGGTAGCTCAGAGGTAGGGTTCAATCCCCAGTACCAAAAATAAAATAAAATAAGACACAAAGTACAACATGGAAAGGAAAACTCTGATAATCTGAACAATTCCCTAAAATGCACTGATAGCCTATGAGAAATAACTCCAAATAATTTCAGAGGATAGATAGATACAACACACACACACACACACACACACACACACACACACACACACACATTATTTAAGACAAAGAATTGTACTATACTTTCAAGTTTTCTTTATGTGAAGCTATAGTAAGGCATAATGACAAAATTGAGTTCACATATTCAATGGCTACTTACTGACACAACACCATAGATTTCTTTTTTAAATGTAATATTGTTATGACATCTGGTCTTAACATGAAAATATACTGACTATCTTAGCATAGATGTCAATCCTTGGAAACATTTGATTGAGGCAAACTCACTCAATAAACTTAGTCAAGATGGATTTAGTAATCTTTCTCCTGTTAAAAATAAAGTAAAATGACACACATTTACAAAATGCATGAAAAGTATAAAAGTTACTATATTTTTGGGGGGTACTGGAGATTGAACCCAAGGGCCTTCCACTTCTGAGCTTTATCCCCTAACCCTTTTTATTTTTATTTTTTATTTTGAAACAGAGCCTCAGTAAGTTGTTGGGGTCTGCCTCAAGCCTGTGATTTTCCTGCCTCAGTCTCCCAAGTGCTGGGATTATAGGCATCCACCACCATTCCCACTAAAAGTGAGTAAATCCTGAGGTCAATACTTAGCAGGGAAACTTTTCCTTCTATAATATTTTAATATGATTTTTATTATAAAACAATAAGGCACAAAAATTTGTGTCTTTTTGTGTCTATACCCTAGGTTCTTATAAGATGGAAACTTATTTATATACCTTATAATTTACAACATAGAAGGTTATCAATATAATTGTGTCATCTCATACATATCACATCTGTTTGTCTATATACCTACCAGGAGAAAATGCTTTCTTAAAATTATGGGTTAACTATATTCCTCTTTTACTTCTTGTTTATTTTTATCAAATAGGTACATAACCATTAAAAAAGTGCTAAAATTATGTTTGATGTTAACTTTAAAAACGGATGTATCCAAATACATATAGTCTTTTCTGGAGTTTTCCTTTTTAAATTTGCTCATGGAAGATTTCCAGAGGCTACTGCTTACTGTGGTGGTTCACCCATTTTTCCTGCAGTTTACTATTTCACTGTAGACTGTGCCACTATTTATTCTACTGATGGCCATTTATGTTGCTCTCTCCTCCCCTCTTAGCACTATGAATACAATACTATCAACTTTCTTGTAGATTTCTCTTGTCATATTCGTCCTAGATTTTTGGTAGGATATATCCCTAAAACTTGACTTTCTGGATTATAGGGAATGTCACATTAAATGTCACAGGACAGTGTGAAATTGTTTCTCAAATGGTGGTGTCAATTGAGTCTCCCACTTACCAGAGTCAAGCACACTTGATATCCTACATTATCCCAACCCTGACAGTGTCAGACTTCCTCATTTTCACTAGTATATTTGATAAATAAGCTCACTATTATATTATATTTGCATTTCCCTAATATATGATGAAGGTTGGAATGATTGTGATATTAGTCTGACTAGGATTAAAGGGTGGAATAAAATTATATCCTTGTGGGGAGGCAGGAAGGAGAATGTCACATTTCATAAACTAGGATACCTCACCAATGTCTTGTGTTGTGTTAGGTTCATAATTTTTTTAAAATATATAATCCACGCTATCGTCTAAGAGAGCTTATAATGCCACTATAAAAATGACCACAACATGACAAAAGCATGGATAGAACACATTTCAGTTGTTCCCAGCACATGAGGAATGCTCTATAAATCATTTTTTTTTTTTGTACTGGGGATTGGATCCAGGGGCATGGTATCTCCAAAATACACTCTCAATTCTTTGAAACAGGGTCTCACTAAATTATTGAGAGTCTTGCTAAGTTGCTGAGGCTGTCCTTGAACCTGTGACCCTTCTGTCTCAACCTTCCAAGTACTAGGATTACAGGTGCCTGGCTCTATAAATCTTTCTTTGTTTTTTTTTTTTTATTGAACTCAGGGGCATTCTACCTTCTAGCTATACCCCCAACCCTTCACTAGGTAGCTGAGGCTGGCCGCGAACCCGGATCCTCCGGTCTCAGCCTCCCGAATGCTGGGATTACAAGCGTGCACCACCACGCCCGGCTCTATACATCTTTCTTGAATGAACAATTGTACCAGGTTTCTTAAAATGAGCAACTCAAACAGGGTATCTTACAGACAGACACCTTCTGCTCCACAACGGATCTGATCTTTTCTATCACAAACTGACTTTTCCCCTAGGCCCCCTTCTCGGTAAGGCATCTGTGCCCAACCACTTTCTCAGATCAGGAAACTAAGTCATCTGGGACTCTATCCCATTCAGGCTTTCATTCATCAACAACAGAAGCCTGCCACTTTGACCTGCTGGGTGTCTCTACAGCTCCATGATTCTCAGAGCATGGTCCACAGATCTCTGGGTTTCCTCGAAACCCTTTCAGAACGCACCCGAGGGCAAAATGATTTCATAATAGCACTATGTGGTCACTGCCTTTGCACCGTGATGGTGTTCGTACTCTGCACAAGAGCAACAGTGGACAGTGCTGCTGGCGTCCTAGCTCGAATCAGGAGAACAGCCCCACACTGCAAGTATCCAGAATTCAGCAGATTGCTCATTGTCACACACCCTCTGCTAAAAAAAAAAAATAAATGCACTTAAGAATGTTCTTCTTGATGCCGGAAGAGTTATCAATTTCACCGAATCTTGACTCCTAAGAATGTGCTCGTAAGCATTCTGTGCAGCAAGATAGGAAGTGTGCATAAAATACTTCTAGAGTCTCCTGAAATACCCATGGGGTTGAGCTTTGAACTGAGCGAGTCCTTCCTCCCACGAACACCAGCTTTCCTTAAAAGGATGACTGACAGGCAAAGGAGAGCTACTCAGACTTGGGATGTGGCAGACATTTTCCTGAAAATGAATGAAGTCTGCCTGTCACTTCAAGGTACATAACTGACAGCATTTGTCACCAAGGATAAAACTGAAGCTTCTAAGCCTAAATGAGAACTCTGGAAACTTTTACCCACCACCATGAGTCTGACAGCTTCTCAATCCCTGCAGACTTTTCTGACGAGGTCAGTGGTGACGTGAATGAATGGGACCCGCAGGATACCGGCTCATACGGTGGCCAAATAACTTGGAACTACAGAATCAACCAAAAGATGACACCTTTAGTGTGAGAATCTCTTCCCTACTGGAGCTATTGATAGTCCATTTGCCAATTTAACAAGTATTTACTGAGTACATACCATATGCCAGGGTCTAAGACAGACAAATAATAAGACAAAAATCCTGGACACTGTCCTAGGAGTTTTGCAAACATTAATTCCTTGATTGCCCTCAATAATGTTATGAGAAAAGTAATGTTAACCTCATTTTTCAGTTGAGGAAATGGCTTCGTGGTGAGGTGGAAGAACTTGATTAAGATCCCAAGCTTGTAAGTAACGAAACCAGGCCCTTATCATGTCCATCCATGAAAGTAGTACTATGCAGGATGAAACCCAGACTGCACTAGACTCTAGAGTAATAAGAGCGCTTTACATTCAGAGCACTCATACTGAGCTACAGGCACATTTCAATTGTTTCACAGGAGGGAATCTCGCACTTACCCTCTACGCTCGTACCAATTATGTGTTCATTTTGTAGATAGGAAAACTGAGGTTCGAATAGTGTGCGTAACTTACCAGCTTTAAATATCCAAAAAGAAACTCAGAGTGAAACTCAGAGCTTCTGCTCTTTTTCTTTACCATTAGGCTGTACTTCCTCGCAAAGCCCAACCACACTGAGTAAAGATTCTCAAGGTAGTAAATAAGCCTGCTGCCAGGTATTAAGAGTAAAGATGCTTGATGTGAAAATAAAAAAAAAAAATCAACTTTGCAGGCAAGCAAAAAAGTGGTTTGACTCCTTCACCCCGTCCTCATTCAGCTCTAGAGATTTGATGGTTTTCTCACAAGCTGCCTGGTTTGAAAGGTCCATTCTTCTAACAATCTGTGTGGTTCTAAGACTTCAGCATCCTTGGAATCACCATAGAATGTTACACACACACACACACACACACACACACTCCTCCTCCTCCCCCCCCCCAAAAAAAAAACACACACTACAGTACTTTAGAGATGTTGGAAAGTATTTTCAATGGCATGTTTGGTTCTGTGGCATTTTCTCTCTTCTGTGCTGACTTAAACCAGAGAAAGTGCAGATCAACTTCTTCGTATATAAAGAAAAACATTCCTAAAGCCACCTGGGATAGGAACAGAGAAGAACCAAAGGGTTCTCGTAGGAGTCAAAATTAGTTGATACCCTATTTCCTCAGTCCTAACGTTTTTTCCGTGATCAGGAGAACTTTTTAGTGTTTCAACTTCCACGTCTGTAAAATAGGGTACAGGCAGTCCCTACTTCACAGCAAAATCATGAAGGCTAAATGAGGTTAATTTGGCAAATACTTAAAATATTGTCTGGCACTTGGGCAAGACTATGCTTATTAATTAAAATAAAACAATGTGTCATTGAGTAGCCTAAGAAAACACACAAAGATGGTCACTGTTACAGCTTGGACCTGGAGTGCCTGCAAAAGGCCCCGTGTTGAGGACTTCGTCCCCTGCTGGGAGTGCTACTGGGAGGTGGCAGAACCTTCACAAGTTGAGGCCTTGCGGGAGGAAATTAGGCTATTGAGGAAGTGTCTCTGAAGGAATATTGGGACCCCAGCCCCTTCCTGTCTCCCTTTTTGCTTCTTGGCCACCATGACTTGGACAGCCTTTATTGCCACATGCCCCTGCCATGATGTGCTGCTACTTTGTCATAGTACCAAAGGCATGGATCTCTGAAACTATAAACCAAAACAAACCTTTATTCTTTATATATTGATCTACCTCAAGTATTTATTATAGTAACTGAAAGCTAACACAAACTCACATTTCCCAATATCAGAGTCATTCAGGGATAGATTCAGAAATCATCCTCCTGGTCCGTATCTTTTACAAATTCACGTGATTTCTAAGAAAATGATTAAGGACAGAGGGTTAATGAGTAGCTGCTCCTGGACCTGTCTGAGAAGCCTCAAAGTGGTACAACATAACCAATGACAAAATCTTCCTTGGAACTCAGGCCCAGGTCTCAGTTATCACACTATTTGGGCTTTGTTCTCCTTCCTTCCTACAGGAATAAGGCATGCAGGTGAGAAGCCAGCAGCTGGGCCCCGAAGGTGAAAGACCACTGCTGGACGGCGTCGGTCAGAGGACTGAGGTGATGAGGCCCAGTCAAATCTCTTTCATGTTGGCTGGAATGAATTGCTATTCCTCCTTCATCTTGATAGTGATGCTAAACACAAATGTCACATTTTCAAGATGAAATTTTAGGTCCATAAAAAGTAGTACCATATTGAAGCTTCCAACCAATTTTCAGTATAGATTTTTTTCTTTTCTTTTCTCTTCTTTTCTTTTCACACACACACACACACACACACACACACACACACACACACACACACACTGTTACTGACACCTTCAAAGTCAAATCATTTATCCGGGGGGCATTCTGAATAAGCTGATAAATAAAACCCCAAAGCACTTAATAGGCTGCCTAATCTCATCTATAGTAAACATTTCATTTATAGTCTTCTAAATGGAGACACAGGATTGTATTATAAAATGTAAGATGGATAACAGCCTCAGTTCAACATCTCCAAGTCAGGGGATAAGGTAGTCCAGGTCAGGGGCTCCACCCAAGCTGAGTAAATGGCTGAGTACTGGAAAGGAGGTGGGGGGTTGCAGGTGCATAAAAGAAGGTCAAAGTGACACAGTTTATTCAGACATTGCAAAAGATGCTGTCAGTGTCCTACCCCCCACACCCCAGCATTCACCATTCCCGTGTAGACCAAGGCTATAGCTCCACGTGCAAACACTCCCAGCTCTTGGACTCAGAGTTTTTTCTGGCTGTCACCACCACCCAGGCTGATACCTAGAAGAGCTGCGGGCTAACATGACCCCCTCAAGGGCCAGCCCTCAACCCATGAATGGCGGGGCTCGTGAATAAATACTGCAGTTCCTTGGCTGCAATACCTCTGAAGTACAAGGCCCATGCCGTCCCCCAGAGAACTCCAGAGACTGAACCGGCTGCCTACAGTGGCAGCATGCTTGAAAGGGACCCTGAGTGTGTGTGTGTGTGTGTGTGTGTGTGTGTGTGTGTGTGTGTGTGTTTCTATTCCCCAAAAGGGTTTTCTGGCACAATCTTCACAAAAAATTACTTGTGCTGAAAGCAGTTATCCATCCTACATTTTATAAAACATCCTGTATTCCCATTTAGAAGACTATAAATTCAATGATAATTATCAATCTTATACATTGGGCTTTTCTGACACAACCTTCCAAAAAAACTACTTCTGCTGAAATTGCCTGTCACAGTCTCTTCTTGGGAGAAACCGAACCAAGACAGAGTAATTCAGGGTCCTCTGTTGAGTTCTAGAGTCAATTTCCCACCTTTCTGTCTGGACCTCAATAGAAAAATCAATTTCTATTTACCTACCAAGTCTCAATTTTTCATAAGCTGTGATGCAGCTGCCTTCTAACAACTTTTAGGAAGCCTACTGCGCCATTTTAAGGTGCACAGTAAAAATTAATTAGACCCGAGGAAGCCAAGAAATCAATTAGAGTGAATCAGGTTATAAATCTCCAGTTGCCTGCTATTTTACATTCCATGTTGAAATATCACAAAAGACAAATCAAATGATCTTTGAGAAATCACAAGGGCTGTCACCCACCTCTGCGAGGCTTGGGCACTCACTCATTACTTACTTTTAAGCCACAGGAAATCACTGTCAAGCTGCAGCTAAATGTTTTAGAGGCCTGGGGGGGGGGACTGAAAAGAAACAGCGGGACAGTCCCTCTTGAAGTCACACTTGCTCCATGCCACTCTCTGTGTCCTGGGGCAGTGCCTGGGCTGTATTCACCTTGAGATCCACCATGGGGAACTATTATCTTTCATTTGTTGGCCTGGACAACCTATTTATAACTTCATTTGTCAAGGGAGATCATTCTTTAGAGCACTTTCAGGAACCAGTCTAAACAGGTTCCAATCCTGTCCCACCTCTTGCCCACTGCTGAGTCATTTAGAGCAAATTGCTTAACCTGCCTGTGCCTTGATTCTCCTCATCTACAAAATGGAAAGAACACTAGAATCTGCTTCACAGAGCTGTGATGAAGCTGGTGTAGTCTGGACAGGCTCAGCAACGGCTTTCCCAGGGAGCCCGGGGAGAAATGCCCCCATCACACCCACTGAAACAGCCTGCATTTCAACCAGAGCCTCAGGGAATGTGGGGGTGCGTATAAGCTGAGATACACAGACACAACACATGTAGAATGCTTAAAAGCAAAGCTCGACAGGCTCAGAATCCAATCAGTTTTTTGCTATTGTCATCTCAACTAAGATGACCCCCACACACACATCTTCAGGGATCCCCAGGCACCAGCCAAGCACCCTCGATGATAAGCAGCAGCAGCAGCATTCATTCCAGCACCAACATCAGTCATACTGGGGCATTTGATTTTGTAGTTGTCTAATCCACATTTTAAAACTTATTTTTATTTTTGATATAATATTGGGGATTTAACCCAGGGGCATTGTTCTGAGCTACATGACCAGCCCTATTTTTATTTTTTATTTTGAAACAGGATCTCTCTAAGTTGCTAAGGGCCTCACTAAGTTGCTGAGGCTGGCTTTGAACCTGTGATCTTCCTGTCTCAGACACCCAAGTACTGGGATTACAGGCGTACGCCACCATGCTTGGCTCTGGTTAACAGATTTCCTGTTGACCTACTAGATAGTGTTACAGATGTGACTTTCCAGAAGCCGACCCTGAGATGCAGGCTCATGAGCGCATGATTTATGAGCACAGAGGACACAGGTGAAACAGACAGAGTGGAGGGGCAAGGGGCAAGGGGCAGGGAAGAGAAAGAAGCCAAGAAGTCCCCAGCTCTGGCAAAGCTCTGGTCTTGGCCTGATCCTATAGGGAACTCTGCTCGTGGCCTTGAGGTGAGGGAGCTTGGTCAGCCACCAGCTCAAGTCCTGGCAATGCAGAAGCTCCCGCGTCTCTGGCCACCCGAAGGCTGCCCGCTGAACAAGGTGGCTGATGAGCGACGTCAGGAGCGGACACTGGAGAATAGGAGCCCACAGCCAGAGGCCAGGACCACTCACAGTGCCCACTGCAGGTGGGCACTACGAAGATGTCCTACGTCACTCATGCCCTCCTCATTCACGCACGCATTCAAGGAATCCTGTCCTGGTGCCCAGTATGCGCCAGGCACAAGTTAAAAGGCTGATGACGCAGCACTGATGGGAGATGAAGATTGTGAGATCCAGTGGACAGAGACAGATACTAAGCAGTGAACACACAGATACATCAGCCATTTCCAGATAGCGATAAGGGCTATGGGGGGGGGGGGAAGGAAGAGAGAGAGGAGTGGAAGGGGATGGGGGAAGAGGGAGGAAAGGGATAGGAGGAGGAGAAGAGGAGGGGGAGAGGGAGAGAGAGCTAGTGAGTGAGCACAGTCAGTACCTGTGGTTGCTGCTTCACTGTTCCATTCTGGACCCTTTTCCTGGGCTGCTGCACCCGCCCTGCTGCCAACAGCTCACACCTGTGCTCCTCTCTGCAGGCCCGATCTTGGCTGAGGTGTACCACCTCGGCTAGCGAGGCCTAGAGAGTGATGCATGCACCTCTGGGAGGGGAAGCGGCGAGAAAGCAGTGACCTTGCCCACCAGCCAACAAACCTACTCCAGAGTAACTTGTGAAGCCAGGCTGAGGCCAGCCCTCTTCTGCCCCATCTTTACTTATGTCTTCCAGACCTAAAATGTTTTGCTCACTGACTCCTGAGACCATGTCCTCAATAAATCCCTTGCATGAGAATCCCCATCTCAAGCTCTGCTCCTAGGAAACCCAACATAATATAGTAACATTTCTTCTTCGGGGACTTGTCTTTCTTGGCCAGTGTCCCAGAGCAAGAGGTCCAGATATCCAGATGAACAATCACTTTGCATTTCTTTGGAGCCCCCTGGCTCCTCAAGGAGAGGGAGTTGATTCTGGGTGCATAGCCCAGGGTTACAGCATTTGCCTAGCATGCACAAAACCCTGGGTTTGATCTCCAGTATTGCAAAAAAAAAAAAAGTTAATCATTTTTGAAAAAGATGAAGCTGGGTAATAACCCCCACCCCGTGCACATTGTACTCTGGATGGGAAGGATTAGTAGAGAAAGGTAGTCCTAAATTGTAACCTCAAGCTCTGCCAAGAATTCCCTGTACTGATTAGGAGGGTCTTTTGCTGCCTGGTCTCTGTTAACTAGTCTGAGTCATTGTGGGACACACAGGGGCAGTTCCACTGTGAATAGAGAAGTCCTCTAGTGTAGAGGGTCTTTAATACACTGCTGCCAGCAGTCAGCATCGAGATGGCCAACTCAGCATATACCTCTGTCCTCTTCTCAATGGAGACTTGTAAAATCCTTCTTACGGTGGTGTCAGAAGAAGGTACCTAGCTGGCTGTGACCCTCCACTGTACCTTAAGCTTCTGGGGTATTAATGCAGCAAAGTTTGCTGTCACCTGTCAGTACCACGGATGCCTGGAGTAATTACCAGTCCGTGCAGGTGCCATGGAGGTGAGGAACGAGCCAGGAGGGGCCATGCTGATTCTCTGCACACCCATCGGCAGATGCTGTGATTCTGCTAGCGTAATTATCACACCTTGTAGAGATGAATGCAGGGAACATGCTTGCCTTGTTGGCGGCCTCCCGGGGGACTGGTACTGAGTAATTGCTTTCCATCCCTGCAGGATTTGTAGACTTCCAGCCGGAGCCCATCTGCTATCCATCCCTCCCCACGTGCTTCAGCAAGCCTCCTGGGGACAAGATGCACTGCTTGGGGTGTCTGTCATCATCAATAAGCCGGTGGCATCTTATCTCCTCCTTTATTCTAATCACAAATATTACCACATATCCCTAATACCTGAAATACTGTGCTAAATATCTTTACAAACATGGAAATTTCCCAGAGTGAAGCATCCCAAGAGTTGTGTGCGTGTATGTTCCTATTGCTCTATACCTCAGTCTGACATATAATTACAATACAGCAACAAAAGTATAAAAATGTGTACATTTATGTTCATATTATATCCCATATTATATTATATGAAGATATAATGTCATGTAATATATGACACAGTATTATATATGTATACATGTAAATATAAATTAAGCATATATATATATGCATATTTACTATTGAGATATAATTCTTTAGGGTATAGGGTAAGAAAGCCACTCATGAACAGGAAAGAAAAAGTTAATAAACAGCACTATAAAAATTGGCTTGCTTTCTAAGGAAAATACTTTAATTGAATCTCCTTTATCACAAAAATTCAAAGAAAATTCCTATTGGATTAAAAGTGAAATACTAAAGTAATTAAGAGATGAAAATATGGAAGCAATTCCACATTTATGGTGCATTTGGGTGGTATTTGTATGCACACACAAAAAAATGGATGAAGTACAGACAAAATCCCACTGGGAATTTCTTTCTTTCCTTTTTTTTTCTGGTACTGGGGATTGAATCCAGGGGCATTCTACCTCCGAGCTACACCCCCCAAGCCCTATTTTGTTTTATTCTTTATTTTGAAACAGGGTCTCATCAAGTTGCAGAGGGCCTCATTAAGTATCTGAGGCTGGCTGTGAACCTGCGATCCTCCTGTCTCAGCCTCCCAAGTACTGGCATTACAAGCATGTGTCACCTCGTCTGACTCCCACTGGGAATTTCAATGGTACTATATGGGGCTTTTCAATTTCTCTGGGCCAAAACTTTGATATATACTTACAGAGAGAAGAGGAAACTGGGAAATGCTCTATTATAAATATACTAGATATTATGATATCTACTTTATCAAAGCCTCTCCTTCCCCTCCTTCCTGCCCCGCTCCGCTCGTGGCACTGGAGATTGAACCCAGAGAGCTTCTACCTCCAAACTACACCCCAGCCTTTTTTTTTATTTTATTTTATTTTATTTTTTTGTTTTGAAACAAGTTCTCACTAGGTTGCTGAGAGTCTCACTAAGTTGCTGAGGATGGTTTTGAACCTGTAATCTTCCTGTCTCAGCCTCTCAAGTACTAGGACTACAGGTATGTGCCACCACACCCAGCTAAGCCTCTCCTTAATATCAAGGACTGGCAAATGACCCCTGAGTTTCACTGAAGGACGTCTTTTAGAAGGATTCAACAGCTCTAACATGTAACAGACAATAATTATTTGTTGAATTAATTAACGTTGGATTATCATAAAAGAAAAGGAGCAAAGACTCACACATACAGTTCACGTGGCAGGAACCCTAAAGGATTACTGCACTGGAAGCTGTTGGGGCCCCGCTGGATCCCCTGACAGCTGCAGTGCAGCGGGCTCCAGTTCCTGGGAGTGTTGGCCGCCACCAACTCCTATGAAACTACCTAGGGACCTACAGCTCTCCCCAAGCCGAACTCAGCAAACCATCAACTCTCATGGCTGGGTGGGGTAGACAATGAAATAGTAGAGGATCATTAAAGCCATTTTTCCCATACTGTTGAATAATATAGAAATGTGGTTATTACCTATTACAAAAAGTCAAGAATCAAGACAGTATATACCGTCTATGCTAATGGAGTAATACAAGCTTGTCATATAAGATGGTAGCCTGAGAAACATATTTTAGTACTTATTTGTTGGATACATTTTAAAGTGTCTGAAAGACCAAAACATGTAGATAATAACATTTAGACAATATTTGTAGAAATGTGAAACTTTAGCTAACTATTAGTGAGAGAAAGAATTGTTTGAAGGGAAATAACAAACACTATCTTGCAAGTCCCCATATTGAGAACACGTGCTATATGATCAGAAACAATCCCTGCAGGCCAGGCATGGTGTAGCTCTGCCCATAATTCCAGCAACTCAGGAGGCTGAGGCATGAGGATTGCTGGTTTGAGGCCAACCTGAGCAACTCAGTTTGTCTTAAAATAAAATAAAAGGGCCTAGAGGTATAGCTCAGTGATAGAGCATCTCTGGGTCCAATCCCCAGTACCACAAAACAAAACAACAACAGTAATCCTTGCAGGATCTCAGGAAATCCTCCCACTTGGTGGGTGTGGTTGAGGAGATGACAGGGAAAGCTGCCCCTTTGGAGAGTCTCAGTCTTAGGAAGCAGCTTACCCAAGCAAACTTTGGACCATCCTGCTGACCTGGGACATCATTTCAGTGATGTAGCAGGTGGCTGTTCAAGGCAGTGATGGTCACACCATGCACCCGAGACAAGTCAGTACAGCAGAAAGCTATTCATGCCTTTTCAGTGCCTAGGTCATCGAACTAGTGATGTGAACGTACGAATGTTACCTCCACTCTTCCAGGTTAATCAATAAGAGGAATTTGTTCTTAAAAAATATCAGGATGTAAAGAGATTCAAAAGTCCAACCACCATTATTTCTGGTCAAATAACAGTCCTAATTAATAGATGTCTCCTTGTTCAAGGATCATAAATACTTTGAGGAATAAAAAACTTTCAAGAGCTTAAACCTTGGAGATATAGCATGATAGATAGATGATAGATAGATAGATAGATAGATAGATAGATAGATGAAAAACAAAACCACGAGCATATACTTGGGTAAAATATCTACTAAAACAAACACAAATACACAGGCAAAGCATCTGCTTTGTAAGATCAATAAATTCCTTGAAATAAGAACATTATAAATGACAAGAAGATAAGGCCAGGGAATGGGATAAAACAGGAACTAAGATACATAGAGAAACAAAACAATGTGTAGGATAAGAAGAAAATGTAGCGAGAAAAGAACACCATAGCAAATTAACATGTTGATTAGAAAATGCTCACATAATTGTCAGAGTAGGAAACTTAAATCATGATGGGGTGCAGGAGCAAACTTTTTCAACTTGGAATGAAAAGGCAAAAAAAAAAAAATACAGATTAAAAATAATGAGAAAGAAGAGAATCAACATAGAAAGCAAACCCAAATAGTATGAACTAATACTCTAGAGTAAGAGATCAGACAGATCCAAGAGAAATAAGAATGAAAGGAAACATTTGCACATCTTAAAATATTTCCCTAGATCCCCAGATTCCAGGAGAAAGTTGTGAAATGTTAACAGTGTCCACGCATATTACACTGAGTTGATTTTTTTTTTTTCATATTCCAAGAAGAGAGAAAAAAAATCTTTAGAACTTCCAAGGGGAGGGGGGGGGGACCAGCAACAATGTCTTATAAAGAAATAAAAGTCAGGCTATTGTAATACCTTGCATCACATATCAGAAGATAGAGGAAGAGTTTTGAAGGGAAAGGGTTATGAAGGACTTTATACAATCTGCACAGAGAATCCATGGGTAAAGTCAACAGAGTGATACTCAGACATGCATGAGAACGCCAAGCATGCTATGCATGAATACTCTGAAACTTATTACTAAAATATATTCTCTAGTCAACCAAGATACCAATAAAAACTAAAAGCTCCAGATTGAGAGAGACCTGACGAACAGAAGCAAAGACCAGCAGCAAGCATTAAGAACTGTAAAATGGTGATAACTCCGACCATTCACTTTCCCGATCCCTTATTAAACATCCATTGATTGCTCACTAGATGCAAATAAATATTGGTTCTAAATACATGAACGCATTGCCAAGAATATAAACACTTATTGAAGCAGAAGGCTAACTCCAGGCTGGGGAAATAGTAGAACATGTTTAAAGACAAATGATATCCTCGTTGCAGAAAAAGTTTTCATAAATTCTTAAGTGGAAAAATAGATACAGGCCAGGTTTGGGCTTGAATCTGAACTGCCCCCCGAAGCTCGTGTTTTGAAGTGTTGGTCCCCAGTGCAGTGCAGCGGTGTTTGGACATGGGGCCTCTGTGAGGTGATTGCATCATGAGGCTCTGACCTCACCAGTAGGTCCGCCCACTCGAGGCTGCACAACTTCATGGGGTTGTGGGGGGAGGGGTGCTATAAAAGCCAGGTCTTGCTCTGCTTGCTGGCCATCATGAACTCAGCAGCTCTCATCCACCAGGACCTGCCACCAAAGCAACTGAAACTGTGAGCCAAAACAAACTTTTCCTCTTTTGAGTTGTTTTTCTCCGGTGTTTTGTCATAGCAACAGAAAGCTGATTAATGGAGGTAATTTAAACCAGAGGTACAAATTACAGGAATGTTTAAAAAAGTTCTATGTTGTTCACAAAGAAATAGAATTAGAGACAGCTTGTTAACTATCAAATTAGTAATCATCTTAAAATAGACTATGTAGTAATGGGAGAGATTCCATATGAGGTGTACTCAGACACAACTGTAGGGTATAACTTTGCACTATTTTCTTGATGGGAAATTTGAAAAAATATTTGAAACTTAAAATATTCATTTGTACCTTTAAGTATCCTAAACAAATATTAAAATATGTCTTAACACTGATGTCTTCAGAACATTACTAGAAAAGATCTAAATACAAAAACTATGAATTCAATTAAGTTACATGCATAGCATGTTATATTGTTCAGTTATCAAAACAGTATTTTAAGGGTGTTAAACACTAGGAAATATTTAGATTATCTTATTAAACAAAAACGATATATTATGATATATAGTATAGTTCTATTTATGGTTATTTAGTACATTTAAGTAATGTAACAAAGTAAAGATAACCATCTTCAGGTAGTGAGTTTATGGATGATACTTATTTTCTTCTTCACATCGTTATATATTATGGCAAAGACTATCAGTTGTCTTCCAATATCCAGACTTCCTTTCTTGCTGATATAATAGAATCAGCAATTTTAGTTAGGCAAAAACCTACCCATAATTAAGACTAAATGTCCCAGTCTTCATTTTTGTGACTGGACACAGACTGGTGAAATTTAAGCGAAGGTGATATGTGCCATTTCTGGGAATGTCCAGATACCTTTTTCTCTTTTCTCCTTCTTACTGGAGGGTGACTGTGACGACTGGAGTTGAAGCAGCCTGTTGCCTCATGAGGTGGAGACAATGTTTGAGGCTAGCAGCATAAGGAGATGGAGGAGGAGCAGACTGTGGAGCACACCGTTCCTGGCTGCTTTTCTCAGAGTAACGTGGTAAACAAACAGTCTCTAATCATGATACTGGGATTTTTGTTACAGGAGCTGGACTCACATCCTAACTAATATTCATGCTTTCCAAAAGTTTAATCATGATCTCTTTTAATTTTATGGGAGTAAATAGCATTTAAAAACACAGTATGGGTTTAACTGAAAGCAGTGAGGTAAGACACAGCTTGGAGGCACATGGGAAGAAAAACAGCAATGACAAAAAAAAAATTCTTTTGATTGATTATTTTCCCTTTTCTGTAGGTGTGCTTAATTTTTTTAAACAAGCAGACTTGGGGCAATAAACCTGTTTGTATCCTGCCTCCAGATTGCTGCTGTTGTTTTCTTTGCTGGTATAGCAAAATTGAAGACGACTTCACTATTGATCAAAAATATGAACACAGAGTTGACTTAAAACAGCTTCTTTCTCAAGATCTGAAGGAACAGAGAATAGTGTCCACATTCTTTCATTACCTCCAAATGCAAACGTAAAACATAGGATGGCTTAAAATCTGAGAACCAGACAGCCATCTTTTACTCAACATGGTCAGCTGACCTAAGCCAGGTTTAACAGTGTGTATAACCTTGTTCTCAAGAGGCGATAAAAGTCAAAATTAGGATTATAAGGGGAAGGAAGCATGACTGTGGGGTGGTGTGGGTGGGTGGAGGGGTGTTACGGGGAATGGAACCTAGGAGCATTCTACCTCTGAACTACACCCCCAGCCCTATTTTGTTCTCTTATTTTGAAATAAGGTCTCATTAGATTGCTGAGGCTGGCCTTGAATCTGTGATCCTCCTGTCTCAGCCTCCCAACTGTGATTACAAGCATGTGCCTCCACATCCAGCTAGGAAGCATGATTTATTGACTGCAATTTTTTTTCTTTCATGTCTGTACTCTTCTCCTCTGTATTACAAGCTAAAATCAATAAGCTACACTAATGCTTCACATATAACTGATCCTTACAGTAAGAATTACTTTCTGTTGCAGAAATTATAATATGTGCAAACAGAAAGCACATTCGAATATGGGAGTACTGTGACCCATGAGATACAGAACAAGATATATATAAATATATATGTGATAATTGCAAGGCACAACATATGAGATGAATAACCTGAGCATTCTAATATGATATATATAAATATAAATATATAAACATAAATATATATATACATTTATGTATGTGGGATACACAAACACATATTTATATGTATGTGAGTATATTTATATATGTATTTATATCAACAAGTCTGATTTTAAATTTTAAAAAATCCAGGTCATATTTTCTTACGATAGTTTATCCAAACTTTCCTTTTAATAAAAATAACAAGTAAGCTGGGTGTGGTGGCACACATCTGTAATTCCACCATTTGGGAAGCTAAGACAGGAGGATGGCAGGTTTGAGGCTATCCTCAGCAACTCAGTGAGAACCTCAGCAAATTAGTAAGATCTTGTTCCAAAAATAAAAAATAAAAAGGGATGGAGATATAGCTTGGATGTCGCTGAGTTCAATCCCCTGTACCAAAACAAACAAACAATAATAATAATAACGAGTAGCCAAAACATATTAGACTGTACAAAAATTATACTGCAAAATATACAAAAATAAAATGAAAGCTCGTGTATTCTTCAATTTCTGAGTTACTAGGCAGGCAGCATTTAAAATAATGCCTGTTGTTATGGGAAATCTGTTATATCTTCCCACAGTAGAACTTTAAAGTATTAAAAACAAAGACTTACAAATGGAAGCACATATTTTTGAATAAAAAGCACATCAGTTATTATTGTTAATTTAAAAAATGAGGAAAAAAGGTAAAAAGCAATAACTAAGATACAACCATACCAATCAGATAATACTGAAAGTATCTTCCTATAAACTGTACTTTTGACAAAGGTTTTTAGATCAAAGTTACAGTCTCTGGAAGTAACCGGAGAAGCTCAGAGAAGGGCTACCTATTTGAACTGTATGTAATAAAGTGTTGTTCTCTGGTGTGCAGAAGCTGTGTTAGTAAAATGAAATATAGTATGAAATCTTCATTTTTTTCACTTTTAAATTTTTTATCTTTCTTGAAGAATTACTTACTGAATGGAGTTCATGGTGTGTATGTTGAAGGATTTTTTTTTTTAAGTCAAACAATAGCACAAGAGGAAAAAAAAACAGGGAAAATTGCTTTAAGAATTCTAGGTTTACTTACATGACTCCTTTTTGACACAAATAAAAAGCCCCAGTGTAGCCTGGCGTGGTGACGCACATTTGTAATCCCAGCATTCAGGAGGCTGAGACCGGAGGATCCGGGTTTGCGGCCAGCCTCAGCTACCTAGTGAGGCCCTCCACAACTTAGTGAGACTCGGTTTCAAAATAAAGAATAAAAAATAGGGCTGGGGGTGTAGCTCGGAGGTAGAATGCCCCTGAGTTCAATCCCCAGTACCGTAAAAAAAAAAAAAAAAAAAAAAAGCCCCAGTGTGTGTGTGTTTGTGTTGGGGGGTGGGGAGTATTGGGGATCAAACTCAGGGGCATTCTATCTCTGAGCTACACTGCCAGCCCTATCTATCTATCTGTCTATCTATCTGTCTATCTATCTATCTATCAATCATCTATCATTTATTGTGGTACTAGCTGTTGAGTCAGGGGCATTCTACCTCTGAGTTACATCCCTAGACGTAGTTTATTTTTTATTTTGAAACAGGGTCTCACTAAATTGCTGAGAGCTTTCCTAAATTGCAGAGGCTGGCCTTGAACCTGCTATCCTCCTGCCTTAGCCTCCCAAATACTGGAATTACAGGTGTGCACCACTCCCAGCTCCCAGTGATTTTAAGTGACGAATGGGTACCCAAATATAAGCCATAATCTCCCTAAAACATACATTTTTCCAAGTTGAAAATTTCTGGTAAGCTGTTTTATAGATCCCAGTCTGCCATTGCTTTGAGTGCTAACCACATAATTGTGAAAGAAACATGCCAACTTCTTTATTCCGATTCTTATTCAATTTGCAATGCCATTTTACCCACAAATAAGACTTTTACTTTTAGAAAGAGTATTAATCTCTTGTGGAGCCATGGAAAGGGCCATTTGGACAAGACTCAAGTACCAGGAAAGAACCAGCTGCCCAATGGGCCAAGAGTAACTGGTGATATTTGCAACACAGAAGCTTAATCTGCTTGTGCACTAATACTTCCTGTTCCTTTCTAGGCAAATGGCTTTTTTTTTTCCCAGAAATTTAATGTGTGATCCAAACAAGGAAGTTAACTTGGCTTGCCACAAGCCCCTCTGTGAGGAGAACTGCTAGCGGATCCAGCGTTGGCCAGTCTCCAGTTTGAAAAAAGAACAAATATTCAGTACTTGAGAAGCTGAGACAGGAGGATTGCAGGTTTGAGGCCAGCCTTAGCAACTTAGTCAGGCCCTCAGCAACTTAGTGAGGCCATGTCTCAAAGTAAGAAATAAATAAATAAAAAGGGCTAGGGGTATAGCTCAGAGGTAGAATGCCCCTAGGTTCAATTCCCAATACCAAAAATAAAAATAAAGGAACAAATTAATTCATTTTTCTTTATACTTGCCTGTTTATTTGTAATAACTAAATGTTTAATATTTAATGACCTAAGTCAAAAAGCAAGATTTCTAAGTACAACTTAATACAGAGTTTTGGATTCTGAATATATGGCAAATTTCAAACTTACAAGTCTACAGATTTTCTGGAATCTATACAGATTGAATATGTAAACTCAAACTTTCTTATAGTTATGTAATGCAGATCATGTGATAGTTTTATGGTATAGCAATTTGAATTGAAAAACTAAATGTAATAGAATTTATAATTAAAAACGATAAACCAGGTGTGGTGGCACATGATTGTAATTCCAGTACTTGGGAGGCTGAAACAGGAGGACTGCAGGTTCATGACCAGTCTCAGCTACTTAGTGAGGCCTTCCACAACTTAGTGAAACCCTGTTTCAAAATAAAGAATAAAAAATAGGGTTGGAACACTTTCTATGAAGCCAACATCACATTAATACCAAAGTCAAATAAAGACAGCTTAAGAAAAGAAAACTATAGGCCTATATCATTGATGAACTTAGATGCAAAACTGCTAAACAAAATACTAGCAATGTGCGTTCAAAACCACATCAAGAAAATTGTATACCATGACCAAGTCGCGTTCATCCCAGGGATGCAAGGCTGGTTCAACATACGAAAAACAATCCATGTCATTTACCACATAAACAGAATCAAAGACAAAAATCACATGATCATCTCAATTGATGCTGAAAAATCATTTGACAAGATCCAACACCCATCCATGCTAAAAGCACTTCAGAGAACTGGAATAGAAGGAACATACCTCAAAATCATAGAGGCAATATACAATGGCCGACAGCCAACATCATATTAAATGGAGAAAAACTGCAAGAGTTCCCACTAAAAACAGGAACAAGAAAAGGATGTCCATTATCACCTCTTCTGTTCAACACAGTACTTGAAACTCTAGCCAGAGCAATAAGGCAAGAGAAGGAAATCAAAGTGGTAAAAATAGGGAAAGAAGAACTAAAACTATCCCTTTTTGCAGATGACCTGATACTATACTTAGAAGACCCAACAAACTCAACCAAAAAACTTATAGAACTGATCAACAAATTCAGCAAAGTGTCTGGATACAAAATCAATCTTAAAAAATCAGAGGCTTTCCTGTATGCTAACCATAAAACCACTGAAAAAGAAATCCAGAAAACAATTCCACTCACAATAGCACCCCCAAAAATAAAATACTTAGGGATAAACCTAACCAACGAGGTAAAAGACCTCTATAAGGAAAACTACAAAAAGCTGAAAAAAGAAATTGATGAAGACCTTAGAAGATGGAAAAATCTACCATGCTCTTGGATAGGCAGAATAAATATAATCAAAATGGCCATCCTCCCAAAAGTAATCTACAGATTCAATGCAATACCCATGAAATTACCAAGGTCACTCCTCACAGACATAGAAAAATCAGTCTTTAAATTCATTTGGAACAACAAAAAGCCCAGGATAGCCAAAGTAGTTCTTAGTAACAAGAACCATGCAGGAGGTATCACAATACCTGACTTCAAACTCTACTACAAAGCCACAGTAATAAAAACAGCATGGTATTGGCACAAAAACGGACACATAGACCAATGGAGCAGAATAGAAGATTCAGAAACAGAACCATGTGCTTACAGGCAACTGATTTTTGACAAAGGAGCCAAAAACATACACTGGAAAAAAAGATAGCCTCTTTAACAAATGGTATTGGCAAAACTGATTAACCATATGCAGGAAAATGGAAATAAACCCCACTTTCTCACCCTGCACAAGAGTCAACTCAAGGTGGATCAAAGACCTGCAAGTCAGGCCAGAGACCTTGCAACTACTTGAAGAGGGCACAGGCCCAACACTTCAACACATAGGCACAGGTAAAAACATTCTCAACAAGACCCCAAAAGCACAAGCAACTCAAAGGAAGATCAATACATGGGATTGCATTAAACCGAAGAGCTTCTGTGCAGCAAAGGAAACTATCAAGAACCTCAACAGAGAGCTCACAGAGTGGGAGAAGATTTTTGCCAGCTACTCTTCTGATAGAGGACTAATATCTAGGATATACAGAGAACTCAAGAAACTCACAGCTAAGAAAAAAAATTACCTAATCAAAAATTGGGCAAAGGATCTAAATAGACACTTCAGAAAAGAAGAAATACAAATGGCCAATAAATGTATGAGGAAATGTTCAACATCATTAGCAATCAGAGAGATGCAAATAAAAACTATCTTGAGATTTCACCTAACCCCAATCAGAATGGCAATCATCAAGAGCACAAATAACAACAAATGCTGGCGAGGGTGTGGAGAAGTGGGAACCCTAATACATTATTGGTGGGATTGCAAATTAGTGCAACCACTTTGGAAAACAATATGGAGGATCCTCAGACGAATGGGAATGAACCTATCATATGATCCAGTAATACAATTTCTGGGTATCTACCCAAAAGAATGTAAACCAAACTATCAGACCAACGCATGTGTATCTATGTTTATAGCTGCACAGTTTACAATTGCCAAACTATGGAACCAGCCAAGATGTCCATCAACAGATGAATGGATTACAAAACTATGGGATATGTACACAATGGAATTTTACTCAGCGTTAAAGAAGAACAAAATCATGTTATTTGCAGGGAAATGGATGCAACTGGAAAACATTATGTTAAGTGAGATTAGTCAGTCACAAAAAGTAAAAAATCATATGTTCTCCCTAATATGTGGAAGCTAGGGAGAAAATGGGACATAAGAGGGACTGCAGATGAAGAAGGAGAATCTTTAAGTGAACAAAGAATTTGACTTAATGGAAGGTGATGGGGGAGGGGGGACACCCTAATGGGCATGATGTACTTTCATGAATATATCAAAGTCAATCACTAAACTGACCTTGAGAAGGAGGGAGTGGGCGGGAATTGGGGAAGGGTTAAATGAGAAATGTGTGCATGTATGCCTTTACCTATAGCAGCTTGTACCTAACAAAGATGTATGATTACAATGCACCAATTAAAAATAAATAAATAAACAAACAAATAAATAGGGTTGGGAGTGCAACCTCCAGCACCAATAAAAAAAATAAAGACAACAGTATAAGATTAAGAAAAGTATGCTCACTACATCTTCACCGTACTCACCTCACCACACAACCACTTACTTTTGTAATATTAACCATCTTGTTTTCATATATAATGCATGCACAGAAAAAATACATTAAAATTGTTGAGCATGATGTACATGCCTGTATCCCAGCACTTGAGATGTAAAACAGAAGGAATGTAAATGTGAAGCCAACCTCAGTAACTTAGGAAGAACCTGTTTCAAAATAAAAATAAAATAGAGGGGGTGTAGATCAGAGGTAGAATGCCCCTGGGTTCAATCCTTAGTACCAAAAAAAAAAATTAAAATGTAAATCAAACCAGGTGCAATTCTATAATCACAGAGATTTGTAATGCCAAGGCAAGAGTATTGCAAGTTTGAAGCCAGTCTGGGAAACTTAGTGAGACTTTGTCTCAAAATAAAAAATAAAAAGGGCTGTGGTATGGCTCAGTAGGAAAGTACTTGCCTAGCATATGCAAGGCCCTAGGATCAATCTCCAGTCTAGTCTCTGGTCGTCATTGTCGTTGTCGTCGTCATCATGGTCCTCTTCCTCCCCCTCCCCTCCTCCTTCCTTTCTCTCTACACACACACACACACACACACACACACACACACACACACACACACACATACACACACACACATATCCTTATAAAGTGAATGCCCAGATGAAGAATAGAACACTGCTAGCCCCAGAGCAACCTTCAGTGCCCTCCGGGTCCCCACCTGCTCCTTAGTAAGGATAACTGCACGCCTACAGCTATGGTGTGGATATGGCTTGCCTGTGAGCCTCGAGGCTCAGTGTGGCAGTGCTGAGGGGTGAATCCTTTGAGAAATGGGAGGTAATTAGATCATTGGGGCATCACCCTTGGAAGAGATTAATGTAGCTTCTGTGGAGTATGTTAGCTTTCTCAAGAATAGGTTGTTACAAAGTGACCAGGGGCCTATTCTGCACATGGCTGGTGATCTTTCCTGTATTCTACCATATGGTTAGGTAGCCAGGGTCCAGTAGCATGCCATTCTGATCTTCCAGCCACCAGAAGTGCAAGTCAAACAAGCCTCTTTCTTAAACATACACAGCCTCAAGTATTTTGTTAAAGCAATGGAAAATGGACCCATGCACCTAACTATGCAATTTTTCTTTTTACTTTAGTCACTTTTTTGCATCCCTATACACTCTAGTTCAGTTTTTCCTGTTTGTCCTTTATATAAATTAACTTGTCTACAACTATCTTATTTTATTTTTATTGGCACATACCAATTATACATAAAAGTGGGATTCATTGTGACATGTTTGCATATGCACATAGCATAGTCAGGTCAATTTTATGCCCAAGCATCTCTGTTTTCCTTTCCCTCCTCCCTTCCCCTGGTCCTCTTCCTAGATTCTACTGGTTTTCCTTCTAATTTTCATGAGATTTCACCCGTGTCTTTTTCTCCTTTTTCTCTCTAGCTTTCACGTCTAACATGATGACTCTTCTGAGTCTGGTTCATTTCACTTTACACAATGCTCTCAAGTTTCATCCATTTTCCTGCACGTAGTTTTGTTCTTTCTTATGGCTGAATAAAACTTCAGTGTGTATGTGTGTGTGTGTGGTGTGTGTGTGTGTGTGTGTGTGTGTGTGTGTGTGTGGTGTGTGACATTGTCTTTATCCACTCAGCCATTGAAAGACAGCTAGGTTCGTTCCATAACTTGGTTATTGTGAATCGTGCTGCTATAAACATGGATATGTATGTCTCACTATAGTATTCTGACTTTAATTTTGGATAAATACTAAGAAGTGGTATAGATGAGTCATGTGGTGGTTCCATTCCTAGTCTTTTGAGAGACCTTCATACTGATCACCATAGGTTACTAATTTACCATCCTGCTGACAGTGTATAAATGTTCCGCCCCCTTCCCACTTCTCTGTTAGCATTATTATTTGTATTCTTAATGACTGCTACTCTAACTAAATTGAAGTGAAGTCTCAGTGTGGTTTGAATTAGCACTTTCTTGATAAAGATGTTGAACTTTTTTTTCACATATTTGTTGGCCATTTGTATTTTTTATTTTGAGGAGTATCTCTTGTTTAGTTCATCTGATCATTGATTGGGTTATTTGGTAAGGTTTTTGAATTTTCAATACATTCTGGATATTAATCCTCTGTCAGGAGAGCAGCTGGTCAAGAAGCCCCACAATTCTGTCAGCTCTCTGTGCAGACTCTTGATTGTTGCCTTTGCTCTGCAGAAGCTTTTAAATTTAATGCCATACCATTGAACTTATCCACATTTAATAGTGTGCAATCTTTTATATATGGCTCCCTTTACTTACCATTGTTTTGAGAGATTTATTGCATTGAAGGTCCTTGTAGCATATTTATTTTTGTCACCATATCACATTCTTTTGTACAAACATACTATAATTTGGTTTTTATTATGGCAAAATATGACAACCTAAAACATATCAGTTTAACTGTACAATTTGGTGGCATTGAGTACATTAAATATATTGTACAATCATCTCCCCTATCCATTTCCAGACTATTTTCTTCATCCCAAACAGAAGCTCTATACCCAGTCCCCCATAAATAATAATTCTCATTCTTCCTCCACCCCTCAAGCCCCTCATTTATTTTATTTTTTATTTTTGCAAATTTGTCCATTCTCAGTACTTCATGTATGTGGAATCATATAAGATTTGTCCTTTATGAGTGGTTTATTGCACTTGCTATAATGTTTTCAATACTCATCTATGTTCTAGCAAATATTAGAACTTCATTCCTGAATAACATTTCATTATATGTATATAATGGATTCTGCTTATACATTCATCTGTGGGTGGACACCTGAATTGTTTTCACCTTTGCCCCCTAGCAGGGAATCATCCGGCCAGGTACACTGGTATAACTTTTTTCGAAGAGAGCAAATACATCTGTGATAGCCAAATCACATAGTAATTTTATGTTTGATTTTTTTTTTTTTTTTTTTGTACTTGGGGTGGAACCCAGGTGTGTTCTGCCTATTTTATTCTGAAACAAGGTTTTGCTAAGTTACTGCATGCTAGCCTCGGACTTGAGATACTCCTTTCTCAGCCTCCCAAGTGCAGGGATTACAGGAATGTGTCATCATGCCCAGCTATGGCTACACATTTTATATTCCCACCATCAATGCACAAATGCTGTAATTCCTCCAACTGATTCTAGTGTTCATTGTTTTAGGTTTATTCTTTCTAACTATAGATATGTCTATTTTACTGTTACTAGATATTTTGGTTGTTTCCAGTCTTGGCTCTTGTAGATAATGATAAAAAGGGCATTCTTGAGTCTATTTCCTAGTGCAGAGGAGAATATGGTTCCAGACAGCACATACCTTGAGTTGAGATTGCTCAGTTGTAAGACATGTGTAAGTTCAACCTTAGTAGAAAAGGTCAGTTTTTCATAATACTTACACTAATTTCCACGCCATCAGCACATACTTAGTTCTTCATGAACTTGTTAAGGATTTTAATTTTGATGGGTACAAAGTGATAGCTTTTCGTGGTATGAATTTGCATTGTTATTAATGATGTTGAACACTCTTCCATGCACTTATTGGCTATTTGATTTCCTCTTCTATGAAAAGTCCATTCAGTAATGAACAGTGTGGTTAATAATCTTTTTCTACTTCTTTCCCAGTGCACCATCTGTCATTTTCTTATAGATTTAGAGTTCCAAACATGTCCTGGCAAGCTCCTTAATAATTATATGTATTGTAAATATCTACTTTGTTTCTTACATGTGTTTGCAGAGTTGGTTTTTTTATTTTTAATGCCTAAATAGGCTAATTCAAATATGTGTGTGTGTGTGTGTATACATATATATGTTTTGTTTCTTTGTTTACACAAAATATAGTATGCACATTTTCAGCACCTTGTTCTTTTCCCTTACGATATGTCTTGAAGATTCTTCCCAAGAAGTACAAAGAAAACTTTCATACTCTTGTATGGCTATATAGCATTCCATTGTGTGGTTATACTATTGTTTATTGTACCGTTTCTCGTTGACTCTTATGTGGCCTACACTTACAAATAATGGTGTGATAAACATCTTTGTGCATATATCATTTTGCAAGATTATCTGTAGGATAAATTCCCAGAAGTAGGAGAGCTGAATTAAAGGGTTGACTTTTGACAGGCTAAAAACCCTTGGGGAATATTCTATCCATCCCATCAATATTAGCAACGACAGTATGTGTTTCTAGACAACCCACACATGTATCATTATCTCTTTGCAGTTTTACCAATCTATTTGGAGACCATAGGTATGTGGTTGTGGTTTTAGATTCACATTTCTCCCTGCAAGTTGGGAGCATTTGTTCCATATGTTTAAAAGCCTTTTATATCCATTGTGCTCTTGAATGGGATGACTTCCCCGTCATAGAAAGCTCCAGCTACATCAGCACTGAGACATTAAGCATTAATGCGCATATGAATTTCTGTAAGGTCTTGGTACAAGGCACATTCTAATTCACAAATTCAGGATCTGGGCCTGAGAGTCTACACTTCTAAACAATTCTCAGATACTGTCAAAGCTGTAGGTCTAAAGAATATACTTTAGTAGCATGGATGGTATGAAATATTTACAGCAACTTAAGAAATTCTAAGCACATCATCGAGTCAAGTCGTGGGTTATTTAAAATAATCTAGATTCAGGATGCCAGGCTCAGGATGTCTTATCCATTGTTGGTGAACTGATAGTATCCTGTCTTCATGTAAAACAACTCCACGTATCATTTTTAGATGCATCAAGGGAATCTGAGTCTTGGAGAAAAGCAATGTAATGAATGATAGCTGCAGAGGAGCGGGGTGCAGATTGAAATCCAGGCTATGAACCGCCACATCCTTGACTCTAGTGGCATTTCTCCCAGGGAGGGGATGGGTGCACTGCTGTCTATTCCGGCTCCCTCCCTACCCTGGGCCTGGTGAGGCAGGCTGAGAAGACTGTCAGTGCGCATGTGTGAAGGACGCAGCTAACGCCTTTCTCCATCAGAGTCCATCAGCTTCACTCGTCACAGTTTCATCAACAAAGTACCGTGTTCCTGGCAAAAGTTCAATGTAAAACCAATAGAGATTGTACTTCAAGTATTATGCAAAGGGCTCATTGAGGACATTAATGATTTCAAAGACAATGTCCAATAAGTGAAAATCTGCATGAGGAAATTTCCATTGAATGATATAATAGCAGCATCCACCACAGAAAACACTGATAACTGGTTTACCAAGTGTGTCCTATTATTTGCTCATTTAATCCTCACAACCACACTAGGAGGCAGATTTCTCAAACAGTGCTCTATAAAGTAAAGGATCCTGCAGGAGAATCTAGCATTATACTCGGTTGCTCTCATATGAATGCTGTGCGTGCACAGAAGAGAAAAATTGATGTTAGTCAATCAACAGCATTGGGAAGCAAAACAGAATAGAACAATCTAGACAGTGCATCTTATTTGACTGATCCTTTCCCACTCTCTCTAGTTTTGTAAACTTCCTCAGAGCAAGGGAAAATAAGAATTTCCCAATAAAAGGAAAGCCAGTGAGGTGTGAATGTTCTTTCTTATTCAGCTTGAAGTAGGAGAGAGAGAGAGAGAGAGAGAGAGAGAGAGAGAGAGAGAGAGAGAGAAAGAGAGAGAGAGAGAGAGCCGCAAGCTCTTGATACTGACAAGAGCTAAAAGTAAAAAAATAAAAGCCAGCAGGTGTTTGGTTAAACGCCGTTTTGATGGCGGTTATGCCCTTCCAGACAAGTTGCCTGCAGGGACAACAAACCACCTTCAAAGGCAAGACAAGCCACTTTCTGTGCCTGGGTCAAAATCTCGTACTGATTTTCTAGTTAAAAATGGAAAGAGTATGAGCACCGCCTTGCAGAATAGATTTAAAAATGAGCAAAACGGATATGAAGAAAATAGAAGCAAACCAAACAAGAAACAAGGCCTGAACTTTGCAGTAACTCTGACAGCTAAGAAAATAACAGAAGTTTCTGGGGCAGGGAGGAGCCGGAGTCACATTTGAGGCTATCCACTGACCCGGCCGGCTCCAGACTCACACAGAGTGTGTGTTCCTGAGCGCAACCTGGGAGAGAAACGAGTTGAACAGGTATTCGTAGTTTCCCTTGTCTGAGAAATGTCAGAAATGCCCTCGACCGGGGAAAAATGGAAGAGTGTGATTCCCATTGAAGAAAAGGATGAGTCCAGCCAGAGTTTCAGAATGAATTGAGAAAGGTAATTGAAGTCTGAGGCTGCCCCTACAGAAATGGGAAGTGCCTACTTGTGCGCATGCGCGCACACACGGTGACGTAAACCTGGTACATACGCGACATATAACAAAATGTCAGAAGAAAAAATAGACCTGATCTAAGAATGGATACGGCATCCATGCACCCTTCAGCCTTGCTTCTCTAGAGGAACAGAAAGAACTGGAGACACCCCACTCTCAAACCACAGCCGATGAATGGAAAACTCTGTGCTCAGATAAAGGAAGAAAGTCAAGAAGCCACCGATATTTTATTAGAAAAGACAGGTTGTTTTAAAAGGGCCATCCAAGCAAGATGAAAAACAGGCAAAACAACTATGCAAAGTCCTAGTTTGGAGGAAAAAAATACTTTTTTAGCATCCAAGCATAAAAAGCAGCTAATTCATCATAGGGAAAGAACAGGTTCTTCTTAAACTTCTGCCCGGCATCATTTAATGCTAAAAGACCATGGAGCAATGGCCATAAATGTAACCCAAGAATGTTAAGTCAGGTCGCCTTGGCAAACGTGGGAGACCTCATAAAACACACACACCTATAAACCCTTCCATATTGTTTTAAATAGCCATGACTGTGAGACAGAGAGTATAGAGAAGTAGCAAGATAAACAATTCAGGAATGAACATTGATTACACTTAAATATGATGCTGGTATTAATCAAATATGGAAACCATGGTTCCAGGATAACATGGATGTTTTGAGTGTGCACAGTGCAAAAATAATGGCACGTAACAAAAATGAAGACCTGGAGTCAGGTCAGGAGGAGTGTGTGGGGAAGAATTTCTCAAGCATGACAGAGAAGTAGTCAACACCAAAGCCGAAATTTGAAGGCTCCATGTTAAAATAATACCACAGAATGTTTCCATTTTTATAAAACAATTATTCTTTCACATAACTGCATGTATGTTTAGAAATACAGTTGTGTGGATGCCAAACCAGTAATAGTAATGGTTACTTCTGCATGGTAGGTAATTTCAAGGTAATTTTTTTTCTAAAAAAAAAAAAGGTTTGACTTTTGTGATTTTTCACTATTTGGCACATATATACATAATATTTACAAACATAAATGTGTGCATTATAAAAATGTCATGCTTAAACAAAAAACTGAGAACAATAGATAAAGTAGTCAACAGTGGATAATCATAATTAAAAATTAGTTCTTACATTAAGTGTCCAACCAATTTCTCCTGTTCCCGTTCATCATATCTACGAATACCAATATGATGGCTTTTCTCCTGTATCTTCCTTTCTGTCACTTTCAATAGTGTCTAGAGATGGGAATGCATCTGCATCTTCTATGCTGCGACCTCTCGGAACCACTGCTGTCTGTACACCTTGCATAGGAAAGGGGAAGCCAGAACCCAGATTCATCTCAGGCCAGAGCCCATGTTATTTACGCCATAACATTTTAAGACAAATGTATTTTTGTTTTACTCTGCTCTTAAAAACTAATCCATGCAGAAGAGTAATGCCTTTGAAGTTCACCGGGTATTAACTTAAATTAAATGAAAATTGTCACTGCTCCTAAAAATCCGACCTTTAGAAAGAGCTGTGAAAATGCACGTTGAAGAGAACACAGGAGAGCCAGTTCTTTACACCTCCTCAGACAGCGGGGCCATCTCCTGCTGAAGGAAGTGCTCAGGCTGGCTGCTCGGAAGCAGCAGGGCGGTATCAGTTCACTGGGACCCAATTGGTAATAGAGCTTCTAGCATAAAAGTTTACAAGTGAATTACTGCTGCCAAATGCGGTATATATAAAATCCAGCCTCTGTCTACAGACAAGTAAAACTGACACTCAGAAAAGAGTATAAAAAGAAATTCATTCTTGCCAACTTCAATTGAGACATTTAGATTTAAGACCATCAAAGCCAAAAGTAGGTCTTCGTGGGTTCCTATTATTGAAATCCAAGTTGTAAAATGAGAAATAAATGCTTTGAAATGATTAAATTACCCATCAAATGTCTTTAAATACTAATTCTGTTATTTGCCAACTTATTCTGCTAAAATTAATCCATTCAACATTCATGGTGATTATTTCTCAAGGGTGAAGTTTGAGGTGGTTTTTCTTATCTCTTTGACCATCTTTGCTGTACAGTTATTACTACCCCTTTAACTGGGATGGGCACTGCATTGTTAGCAGTTTCAAAAATCACATTTCATTTAGCAGGAATTTTAGTTTTGTAAATTTTATTTGTACTTATTTATTTAGTTTATTTATTTAATTTGGGGGGTGGTACTGGGGTTTGAAACCAGAGGCATTCTTCTTCTAAGCTACACCCCCACCCCTATTTTATTTTTTATTTGCAAACATCGTGTCACTAACTTCCCAAGATCCTCCTTAAGTTGCTGAGGTTGGACTCACATCTGTGATCCTCCTGCCTCAGCCTCTCAAGTACTGAGATTGTAAGTATGCACCACCACGCTTGACTATTTTTTAAATTTCTTTAACCACAAGCCATCAACCCAAATTTGAGATAAGCAAAAGGCACTAAATGTCTGGTGTTTGACAGAGTTGGTCAGAGGACATTTTCCTAGTTGTCTCAACAAATACCAACATTGGAGAAAATAGTAAAACGCAATGTGGAAATTTGAGTAGCTAATTTCCCAGTTTGTGTGTATCCAAAATGCACATCTTCCACGGTATTAGTGTTGTTCCAGACGTAAGTGCACAGAAGTGAGAACCATCTTATCAAGATTATTCTTGAACAAGTGAGATGGAAACAACTGTGAGGGTGGTGGTTGGAAGGGTTCTGTTCTATTCGTGGGCCCTCCCATAACCGCTGATCATTGTAAGTAAAGCTCTTTCTCATCAGCTTGCTGTTGCTTTCTCTTCTTTGCACCTTCCCAGGACCCTGCTGGACCAGTAGAACATAGCACATTGTCTGCAACAGTACTAATATTACAGTAGTCCAATCCTCTGGCTCATACATCTCATGGCACAAAGGGTGTGCTCTCCAAAGACCTAATAACTTTACCTACCGATATTGAAAATTATCTTTCTAAATAACCATATGCTTAGGTGGCTGATCCTGCCTTCTTTCCAGTTTTTAAAGGGCAAGCACTGGTTCTTTCCCAAATCATTGAGCTATTATTTTTGCTATAAAGGCCTTTGAGGATCAAATGGTATAGGTTATTAGGCACCTGAGTAATGTTATGCATGACACTAAAATACAAAAGTTTGAAAGGATGACAGCAATGCACAACATATCAAGCTGTTCTTACTCATTATTCCTTAGAAATCCTTCCCTCCCCACTCCTTCCGTCTTTCTTCAGAGCCTGTGTAGGTGGAATGTGCTACTTGATAAATGCAGTCTAATTATATAACCGCACTTCTTCTTTTCTAAGATGTTTAACCAGGGTTACCTTATTTTGTCTCTGTTATGTAATTGGGTTGTAGAATGCTTAAGTCCATACACCTACATAAATATTAATTTTATTTCTTGCTTGTTTGATTCCCAGAGCCTTAGGCTCTAATTTTACATACTTTTAAAGGCAACTTTATCTTTGACAAGAGTCTCTGCTTTGCCTCTTTTCCCTATTAATCCAGCATCTCATAAGCCAAACTCTCTCTTACATCTCAGTAGCTATTAGATGTGCTGTACTTCTCAGAGAAACTTATGCAGACATTTCTCTGAGATAAAAAAAAAACACTGATAAAGTGATCACAATATAAGGAATTAAAAATAATCATGAATTTAAAGTGATGTAAATTGTGGAGTGCAATCCCCAGTACCACCAAAAAATAAATAAATAAATAAATAAATAAAATAAAGTGATGTAAATTGTTTTCCATAAAATAAACTGAATCTGATTTTTAAATTTTCATCAGTTTTAAAACTTAGACTCTTAATTCTATCAGAAGTGAAGATGAAAGAATAGGATTTTGTGGTTAAATGGGGGAGGATGTGGACAAAACTTCAAGAAATCACAGATGCCAGTAATTTTCATCATGTAGTCAAAAATCCAGCAGTTTCAGTCATCTGACCTAGTACTGAATGACTTAAATAGAGATATTATAAAATCAACAAATCACAGTGAAAATGCATCAACCCCCAGGATAAAAAATTGAAGAAAACCAGAGTTTAAATTTCTCTATTTCATATATTCCCACATTTCTTCTAGGCAAACCAAAAGTGTCTGAGGGAATGATGTCCACCACTTTCAATGAAACGTACTGTAAAGAAAAATTTTAAAACAGCAAACAAAACACAGCGACCTGGCAATTAACACACAGCCGAGGCTGAAGAATGTTCAGAATTTTCAGCCTCAGTTTGTGGACAACAATACCTTCTTCTGAGTGGCACAGGGGTTGGTAGCTGCTGTGGATAATTTCTTCCATATTTGCGTAGGTTTGTTTTGCTATATCAGCAAAAAGGCACAAAGTGAGATTGAAGCTGATTATGTAACAGCCGCTCTATCATTTTTTAAATGCTGCTATATGGATGGGCATTTAATCAGATAATTAACAGAAATGAGCAAGAATTATCACTAATTTTTACTTTCAAGAGCAAATGTTGGCTTTTACTCACAAATATCAGGATCAACACAGTCTACAGAGTTAATGTCAAGGAACAAAAACTAAATTTAAGACCTTAAGAGCTGGGCATGGTGGTGCCCATAATCCCAGTACTTGAGAGGTTGAGACAAGAGGATTACAGGTTTGAGGCCAGCCTCGGCAACTGAGTGAGGCTCCAGCAACTTAGTGTGACCCTGTTGCAAAATAAAAAATAAAATGTGGCTGGGGGTGTCTCTCAGTCTACCCAAGTATATACTGTTTTTGCTCATTAATGAAAGGGCCATAATATGAGTGAAAAATCTCCAAACCTTGCCCAGTATCAACAAGCTTCATTTTCATTCACATTTATTACCCACCCACATTACATAATAATCAGTGTCAACTTTCATTGGAATCTAAATGTGCTAAGTCTTCCTTCTCTGGAATTTTTCAAATTCCTGAAGAAAATATTTTTGGGCAACAATAACAAAAAATCTTTACTGAAGGAAATACAGTGTGAGGTTCAGCAAAGCTGAAGGGCAGGGGCGAGAAAAATGAAGAGCGTCAATGCAGTGTCATTAGAAAAATGATTGCAAGGGGGTCTTTGCACACATTGGTGCCCTGCACACACGTGTATGATTCGGGATCACAGGACAACAGGAAAATCCCTAGCATTTTATTTTCATTAGGCAGAAATGGTTGTTTTGGTGATGACAGTTTGTTGATAATTCTGGCCACATGCTTAAAAACATTATTTCTAGTATAACCCTGCCCTGACCCAAAATATAGGTGAATTTTACCATGGATATTTATTCCCAGCTTGAATCCATAGTCAGTCATAATCTCCCCAGATTGCTAATGTTCAGTAGAATTAAATAAAATTAGCTGTTTTTACATTTTGCAAATAATGTTCAAGTCATTATTTATTCCTCAAAGCTTGCTAAAACTGAAAGTTTATTTTGCCATATGTCTGAAGTAACATCTAGAAGAGGAAGTCAAAACACAATGTTGAAATGAAGTGAACATTCTTTTATCTCACTGCGCTGATGTAATGAAGGCCAAAAACCTGTCTTCGTGTCCCCTGGATAGAGATATACAACGTATGCTTCAATTTTGACTGAAGAATAAAAACAGTGGCAATACAATGAATTTGGGGAACAAACAATAAGCAAAAAATTCAGTTTTTGAAGATGTAAGCAAGAAAATCAGTATTCTTTAATATTTCACTACAAGTTCAAGGTATGAGGTATTTTTTTAGTTTTAATCTATAAATCAAAACTAACCTATAGCCCAGCCCCTTAAAAAAAAAAGTCCTTTGCCATACACTGTTTCATTTAACTTAATTCTCAACATTATTCTTTGTAATTCTTATTATTTCCATTTTCCCTATAAGGATATTGAGACTCAAGTTAAAAGATCTTCCTAAGTTCTCAGGACTATTAAGTGGCAGAGCTACGCAGAGAGAGGGAATAAATTCACTTTCTTAAAAATAAAGTTGATATCCCTCTCTTTAACACTGCCTCAATGTACACATATGCACAATTTTGAAATAAGCTTCTAATATATATTTTCTAAAAACTGAAAAAATAGATATCTCATGAATGTCATCTCATTTTGTATGGAGTGTCTATTTCTTCAAGTCATTAGTAAGCTAAAAAATACATAGAGAAAATGACAGGAAAAAAAAAAGGGCAACGTGAGTCTTACATTGGGTTTCCTCAAACCCAAGGTTGCGACAGGGACATGATTTGTCAAAGGCGGCTGTCGGGATAGAGGAGAGAGGAAGGGAGGAAGGCAGACAGGGCAAGAGATAGAGCTGGACAAAGCTGGACCCTAAACCTCATCCCTAAGAACTTAGGGGCCTTGGACTGTGACAACGGAGGTGGTGCCATCGTGAGGTTGGGATTTGGCATTTTATCATACAGGCTACCTCAGACCCTTGGACTAAGAATAATTCTCCAAAGCAGGAACTAGGTGTAGAGGGGGGGAGGGGAGAGAAAGAAGGAGGGAAATCAAGCAGCCAAAATTGAGGGTTTGAACGCAGCACCATCTTCATCCCTAGGTCTGATTATCTTGAAACCAGGTCTCGCTAAGTTATGGAGTGCCTCACTAGGTAGCTGAGGCTGGCCTCGAACCCGGATCCTCCGGTCTCAGCCTCCCGACTGCTGGGACCTAGGTCTGATTATCATTTGCTAGATAAGTCACCTGCCCTCAGCCATCAGAAGGTTTCCTGAGGCATTTCTGGGTAAAAGCAGGTAGCTTAAGCATCAGCATTTTGGATTCTTCCTGGCAATGCCAAGGTGTCTTGTCTTTAAGGTAGCTGTAATAGCATACCTACCTGGTCATCTCAGATGCACCCATTTGTGCACGTGTGTGTGTGTGTGTGTGTGTGTGTGTGTGTGTGTGTATGTGTGTGTAGTAGCAGTAATAGTAGTACTAGGAATTGAACCCAGGGACATTTTGCCTCTGAGCAAAATGTCACCCCAGTCCTATTTTTTTTTCTTTTAATTTTGAAACAAGTTCTTGATAAATCACTCAAGACCTCGCTAAATTGCTGAGACTGACCTCGAACCTGCAATCCTCCTGTTGCAATCTCCCAACTACTGGGATGACAGGCATGCACCACCACACCCAGCAGATGTAGCCATTTGTAACAGAAAATTCCAGGGCGATGAAACGGTAGGTAGGACATGTGGAGAGAGGGGCTGTTAAAGAAGTTCAGCTGGGGAAATCCCCCAGAAAATATGTGGCCTCCGGGTGAAGTGGCTCCATCCCATCTTCGGTCAATTGCTTCCATTAATAGCTCAATCCATGGCCTCCGGGAGCCACACCTTTTCATCTTGTGCCCTGTCACTTCGGGGCTCCCTCCTCCTGGGGCTCTGGCGTGGCCATGGACTTGCTTGGGGCGAGAGTGTGTCAGTTGACTTGAAGCAAGAAGAAATTATGACTGAGCATTTCTGCTTCCTCTTTTGGTAGCTATGTGACTGCAATATGAATATGACTTGCTTTGCCTGAGAAAAAGCCCATGCCAGTCTGCCGGAGGATGAGCTCAGCCCGAGGGCCCTTGCAAGATTAATGACACCACGAGCTGACCTGCAACGGTGACAGACACACGCGTGAGCCCACTAAGACAGGCTTGGAGCCGCAGAAAGACAAGCACCTTGCTAGAAACAAGTGGCTGTTTTAAGCCTAAAGGTTTGATTAGTTCTTATCTAGCATTATTTGGCAATAGTTAATTGATACACAATTCATAGTTGCCACCCCGAAGCCTCAATATTGGCATTGACTATCCAAGAAAAATCCAGAGGCTGAACACCAAGGTAACATGGCATTTGACCAAATAAAGTAAGGAACTCAAAAAGATAGGAGATCTTGCTTAATTTTAAATAAATATTCAGATTAATATGGTTGTTTTTAAAATAAAATTTAACTCTCCACCTTACTCTGATGATTTATTTCTACAATGACACTTGTCTTATTCCTAGTAGTGATGACAGAATGACAGAAAAAAAAAATAAAAATGATAAAACAATGATTCACAAGTCACTAAATAATATTCCTGTTTCCCTCGCACATGCTTTTAAAAATGCTGTTGTTTTATTTATTTATTTTTAAGTACTGAGCATTGTAATAATACATCACACTTAGGTATAGAGCGATAAGAATATACCTGCATGCGCACAACTCTTGGAGAACTTTCCTCTGGGTCCCACTCCCTCCCTCCCCTCCCAGAACACAGTCTTTGAAACTGGAATTGACAATTTTATATATATATTATATATATATATATATATATATATATATATATATATATATGTAGCATTATTTCAACTTTTAACTACCTTACGTCCCATCCTCCTCCTCTCTCCCCTAAACCCCTTCCATCACTCCATTGGAGTCTCTGCTCTTCTACCTGATGCACATGTTTTTTATTAAGTACCTTTTGCCATGAAAAACAAAAAAAAACACTACAATCCATGGCTTTGCAAACTTGTTTGGAACTAGATACATGTATTTATTCTCTAGAACTCCCTATTTTAGAAGTGACTGAAGTTCATGCAGTGCAGAATTAAAAATAAGGCTACAGATGACTCTGGTGGCACACACCTATAATCCTCAGACTTGGAGAGACTGAGAAAGAAGGGTCACTGATTCGAGGACAGTTTCAGCAACTTAGACATCTCTGCAACCTAGCAAGACTGTTTCATAACAACAACAACAACAACAACAAAAATTGCTGGGAGTGTGTAGCTTAGAGGTAAAATGCCCCTGGATTCAATCTCTAGTACCACAAAAAATGCTACTACTACTACTAATAATAATACTAGGGCTATTATGAATAATAATAGTTATCAATTATAGTACTAATAAGGTTAAGTACAAGACAACATTAAAATATAAACTTGGGATATATTCAAAATAGTAGATGATTGCAAAAGCATTTTTTCAAAGCTAAATGAAAGAATAAAAATACTTATTGTGAAAGTCCTGTTCCATATTCTACCAAAGTTTCCTTTTAGTTAAAAATCTCAACAACTTAGTAAGAAATTATCAGTGATATCATTATTTGGATATTAAATAGTTTCCCCTCCCTTGGGCAAATCTTAGATGGTATTTTGTCATTTCCTTGTGAAATGAAAGGCTTTGAATTTGACAATTCCAACAGTAATAACTCACCTTTGCTACCACATGGCAGATTCCAGAGCAAATGCTTTTATGTGTATTCACTCAGCCCTCATAACTGCTCTGTGGGATCAACACCACTATTCCCTTCTATTGATAAGAAAACTGAGATTGTCCAAAAGAGCACAGCTAATGACTGGAATAATGATTCCTAGGACTGAATCCAAGCATGCCTGCCACCAACACCTATGCTTTTTTGTTTGTTTGTTTTTGTTTTGGTACTGGGAATTGAATGTTGGGGCATTCTACCTCTGATCTATATCCCCAGCCATTTTTATTGTTTGTGTTTGAGACAGGGTCTCACTAGGTTGCTGAGAATCTCACAAAGTTGTTGAGGCTGGCCTCAAGCCTGTGATCCTCCTGTCTTAGTCTCCCAAGTATTAGGATTACAGACATGTGCCACCACTCCTGGCAGACTGTTTTTAAACATTGAGATTATGCACAATAGCAGACAAATGACAAGTTATCCTCAACATGGCCAAGTCCTGTGCTCACAAGTAATTTTCTCTGAGATAAGAGATGGAGAATCTGGGTCCAGGTTTCAAGAATTCCTTATTAATCTTTCCCCTAGCCCCCCAGATGCATCCCCAACCATTCCTGTTGGAAGATCACATGGGCTGAATGTTTGTGTCACCCTGAAATTCATATATTGAAGGCTTGAGTCTCAAGGTGATGGTATTCAGAGGTGGGACGTTTGAGAGGCAATTGGGTTTAGTTGAGGTCGGGAGTGTGGGATGCTGTGATGGGATCAGGGCTCTTAGGAGAAGAGGAAGACAGATCCCCATCCCTCATCTTGCAACCTAACCTCCCCCCCACACACACACACACAAGGAAGGTCTTGTGAGCCTATTGCCCAGAGCAAGAAGGCAGATCCTAATTAGGACCAAATCTAGGAGCACTTTGATTTTGGATTTCTCAGCCTCCAGAATTGAGAAACAAATATCTACTTTTGAAGCCACCCAGTCTGTGGCATTTGTTGTAGAAGCTTAACATAAGACAGACCACAAATTTTGGGGAGCATAAGAAATTCCAAAACAAAACTGAACACTTAGGCATTTAAAAGAACCAGCCACATTGGGGGTTTTCCAATGACTGGAAGCAATTCTAAATATTGTACAACTGTATTTAATTGTTAAACTTGTACAACCAAAGACTTGTACAGGTAAATTTTACTTTATGTAAGAAAGACCTAAATGTTTAAAGATAAAATAAAAATAATGCCTGGTTTAGTAATAAACATGCTGTAACATAAACCAAAAATAGCATTAATTATAGTTTAAAAGTATAATCCATGTACTTAGTGATAATTATAATTTCCATTCCAGCGCGCTTGTGGGCACTGGAATCCTGAATTCAAAGTACTTTATCTTAAAAATGATTAATTTTAATCTTTGATGAATTCCTCTTCATAATCAACTAGTTGCCATCTATGCAAATCAGATTGTTAGGTTCTAGCACTTGGTGGGGAAAGGCTGAATTCAAGACCCATTTCTTCAATGAGTGAATGAAATTCTTTCAGCGGGTCTTTTTCTTTTTTTTTTTTTTTT